>JAAALK010000082.1:81053851-81316518 GCA_019279435.1 Zizania palustris | reverse complement strand
ATGGGTGGCGGCGAAGACCTCTGATCGTCCTTCGCATCCTTCAGCTCGAAGCGCCCATTCAAAGATAGATAGCCATGCGATGGTGTCAGAGACAGTTGAGGCAAGGTAATATGAAACATTTCTAATACCTCTGACAAAAAGTTAATGGCGGGGAGCCCTAGACCAGCTTCGAAGACTACAACTTCTTCGCTTTGTGGCCTGGGAGTCGACTCTGTTCCAGGGACCCGAGTCCTCATTCTGGGTCCTAGCTTCCCATCCACTGCCTCTTTGATGGACTCCGCGGTGCTTGTAGATTGGTCGATAAGGAAGCTTTGGGGGATCTTCTTCTTGGATGGAGGGCGGAGCTCTCGAGGATTCTTGGGCCAAACGTCTCCCGGAGCCCCCACCATTGCCGCTGCCACCGAAGCCACCCAAGCTTGCCTCTACACCAAAGTACTTGCTTCTGTCGGCACGGTCTGGCTGGTCCTCGCCATGGCTCAATCGCTCGGGAAGTTGGGAGATCTGGATGTTGAAGAGAGTAAGTTTTGGGTGTCAGACACGGTAAAAGTTTTTGGCGGATTCTGATCCCCTTTATAGCCTCCCGTTATCTGTTGCACTTCGATTGCATTCACATTGCAGGTTCCATTTACGTCGCTGGCGAGTGGGCCCGGGAAGCGAAACGGTGTGAGTCCATGGTAAAATTTCGACCGTTACCTTTTCGGGAGCATAACGGCTACTTGAAGAGTAACGGCTCCAAATTAACGGCTCTTCACGATGTTTTACCTCCGCAATGGTTCTCTTTCTTGTGAAGTGTTCACACAACAGTCCTGGTTCGAGGCTGTCATCGGGGATACTTCGGGGTCAAATACCTTTCGAATTGTTGTAACACCTTCAAATTTCTCTAAGTCTCTGAATATGAAAATATTCCTTGTGTATACTGTTTTCCAACTATACAGGTTAAAATCGGAGAAGCGTATTCGAGGGGCTACTGTTTGGGGAAAATACTTTACCTGAGACTTTAGAGATTGACAGTCAAAGATAACTTATCGGCTTCGAAGCTCGTGCTTATGCTCGGAGGTGGTGAAGTTTCTAAGCCAAAAGGTTCTTCAGCTTGGGATTCGAAGGTACCCTCCACAGGCTATGAAGCTTCGGTGGAAAATAGCAAGTCTGATAAGATGTTTGCCTTATCTTCCTACTCCGTGTAGATTTTACCATTTTAACCCTGTTCGGGGTGCCGAATAGTTTCCACTATGTCGGTTGTAACTGAGGGGTAAATAGGTCTTTTCCTTAGACTTTTTTCCTATAAATACCCTCATTCTTACCCTATAATAGGCATCGAATACTTAGTTATTCAATACACAATTTTGGACATCTTAAGCTATTATCCAATTCGGAGGCTTGAGATAGTTCTCAACACAAATCCACTGTTTGTGAGTTCTTAATCTTAGAGAACCTGTTAGCGTAATCTTTTCCGCCAACATATACCAAGATCAATGCCTTAAGCTTCCGATGGTTTAACCTAGGCTTGGCTTGACCAGTTATGTGGGATCGGAATGGCGACTAGAGGGGGGTGAATAGGCGTCTCGACACTTTCTTTCGATGTGATGGCCTAATCAAATCACCCAATGCACCTCTAAAAACACAAATTCAAGTTTCAATTCAAACAGTACAAAGGTTAAGCTCAAACAGATTCAAGAACTCAAAAACAACTTTGTTTCAAGTTTTTAATAAACTAATATCAATTCACTCACACAACCAACTAATTCAAGTTTTTAGTAACCAATCAACTTGTCTCAAATCAATCACAAATGAGATTCAACCACTTCTGAAATTTTTTCGTGCGATGAATAGTAATGGTAACTTCAATAACGTGCACTTGTCATTTTTAATTTCAGATTGCAAATTTCATTCTCAATTTAGTAACAAAACAACATACAATGATTCACAACTTGAAACACACTTGCTGAAAATCAGTATACGAAAATCACAGAAGGTGAAGATGACAATACTCTGAACCACAATTGAAACGATTCAGTAATTACTATTCCTCGTCAAGACAACACTTGATAATTTTGTTACTTCTCTCACTTTTCAACCAATCTCAAGCATGCAGAAATATATCAGGCATTTTTAACTCAGAACCAAAACTATAACTAGATCAAATGCCGAACATGAACCAGGGTAAAACCAATAACAAACCTGTTGATCACACACTGTAGCAAAATCGACAAATTTCAAGAAATGATTTCAGTGGACTGTTTCAGAAAAAGAAATTATTTTCTCAAAATACATCTCAAGTTCAGAAAATGTATTGATTCAGGTTGCACTAGTCTAGAATCCAAATATATTTCAAACTTCAAAACAGATATAGAACTGAATACTTTTGAACCTCACATTTACACATTGAACAAACTAAACAACTTCAAATTTAGAGTAGAAGCACTTTGATCAGTTTAACTATATGTGAGCAAAGACAAAATGTGCTGATCAGGTTTTTTTCCAAAAATCAGACTCTAAAAGGATTGAGCAGAGACAAAATCCAATAGGAATGCACTGATTCAGATCAAATGGTTTAATTCACAGAGTACTTCTCAAGAGCTTGACTAGAAATACTGATTTACCATTTGTTTTCAGTTCACAAAATAACTTCAATTTGATTTCTAGCAGATAGCAACCAGAACAGTTCACCAGACTTGAATCAAATCAACATCAGCAAACTAAGATTCAAATCAGTTTCAATTTCTAAAACTTTTAAGATTTAATGCCAGCTTATCTCAGAATCAGACCACACTATTTTTCAGATACACAATTCCAATAGCAGAATTCATATTCAAATCATCCACATCACACACACATAATCAGCTTCAAGGCAAACACATATACTATTGATCACAAGATGAAGGAGAAAGCTATTTCAGCAAGAGCAAGAGTATGTGATAAAGATTAGGCAACCACTAACTAAAATACAATCATATGCATGATTGAATCGACACGTTAACACCTAGGATTACTCGAGTTTTATCCAGCCACACCTAGCCTTTCAGATTAACTAGCAGCAGAATTAAACAGCAAAGAATATGACAAACTGAACTCATATGAAATTAAAATCTAGATCAGGAAATTCATGAAGATTGAGCAGATTCTAAGAACAATACTATTCAGGAGATATCTCAATCATAGTCAGGAGAAAACACACTATATTCAATCTCATATCATCAAGAAAATCACAGAAAAATTGATGGAACACTTACCTGAACTACCGCTGGATACTGCATACGCCTGGACGAGGAACAGTATTCCCGGAAGTCCTGTTTCTCATCCGACAAGAACCGTCATCTTCTGTTCATCATCAATCACCAAAACACGTTGAGTCGTTTTTGTTTTTGCTGTGGAAAAATTTTTGTTTCGATTGATCTGGATGGTTCCATTCGGTTTGACAGCAGGGGGATAAATATCCCACCTGCCCAAGGTTTCTAGAAGGCCACATTTTCACTTGGCCCCCTAGAAAGACTCAATTTACATTTCTGAAAAATTAAAACTGAAAATACCCTATTACAATAGACCCCTCTTTAAAATATTTTCAAAATATATACATTCCAAAAATACTCTAGAAAGTACACACTATGACACAACAAAGTGCAATGGAATGCAGTCCAGAACAAAGTAGTGCGACTATGCAAACCCACGTGGATCTTTTTTATCAACACTTAAGCACTTTTAATCCATTTTCAACATTTTCATTTTTTGTTCATTTTTCAATTTTGCATTTTTTTTATTTTTAGCAAACATGATTAAGTTGCATATGAGCATCCAAGTGACAAGGACAAAGCTATCAAGTAAGAAATGAATAGCTAAAGCACCTGTTGACACGAAAACGTGCCCCCGCACTTTGGTCAGTTCGATGATCCAAAAGTGTGCGGATACTTAAGGACAAGCCTAAGCGTAACACAACACCGACGTCGCTTTCCAACTACCCTTAGCTGTGGTAAGGGGGGTGGAGTCGCCAGGTAATACAATCACACAAAATAATCCAGTTAGCCAAAAGAAATATATTAAATTGAATAAATTAGCTAGCCTGTCGGAGCCTGTCTGATTCGAAGTATGGTGTGAAGGGGGTCGCCGAAGTGTACCTTCGGCATATGATGTGAAGTGTCCCGCTGAAGGGTACCTTCGACATTTGGACTAATCTGGCCGAAGATGAACTCCAAACAGATCTGGACGTGACAATCACCTCCGAATAGTGGGGTTTGGCGTGAAGTCTCCAATACAGCAAGATACAGAATAATGACTCAAACGTAATGCGTGAGCATGACTTCGTCCGGAGCAGAGTACAAGCATGGCGAAGCCTGTCATGATGAAGTGTGCTGGCAAAGTGTGTGGTCAAATGGTGTTCTAGCAACCAACGAAACTGATCTCTCAACTCCGGACACCTCCGACGAAGCAACTCCGAACGTGGAAACCTGCAACAGAGTGGATTCGAAGTACCAATTCGGCCTGAGGACTGAATTTTGCTAAGTGTTGAACTAGTGGCGAAGGTAGCAATCTATTACGCAGATTAGCGGATACTTCATAGGCAAAGTAACAAGGCGATAGCAATCTATTACATAGATTAACGGATACTTCACAGGCGAAGTAACAAGGCGATAGCAATCTATTACGTAGATTAACGGATACTTCATAAGCGAAGTAACAAGGATTACCACTATTCCGAAGTGGCAGTCAGAGGGCTTCTAGGCAAACCCATGAAGAGTACAGGAAAGTACAGATAAAGTAAATGCGATTCAAAGCTAGGCTTTGTCATAGATTTGTGTTGGGAGGGCTTCTAAACTGGCTTCGCCTCTGTATTTATAGGGGCTAGACCTTTAATCTAATCTGCTATAATTTGGCTAGATAAAGATAAACACTTAGCCAGAATCGGATCCAACTCTATCTCTGTCCGAAGTGGGCCTTCAGCCAAGCCCGTCGAAGCCTGCTCCTTGGGCCAAAGCTTCGGTGGGGTGGGCCTCCAAAGGCCTCCTGGCCAAAGGCCATGGGCTGGCTGGAAGCTTCCGGAGCCCGTAGACCAATTGTCCTTCGGCCCTGTAGGGCTTCGGCCTGACCGGGGACATGTGTATTTTCGGCCCAAATTACTAAAATTGATATTTTGACAATCTTAACCATTGATGTCATTTTTTGCTATCAACAGCACCCTAGCCTATTCATGCTAGAAACCAGACTTGGTAGTGACGATTTTCAAATTTTTGCAATGAAAAGCCATGCTCAACACATATAGATAGATAAGCTCATTCTAAGCACAATCAAACAGTGAAAGCAGGACAGTATCGTAAAGTGCACACACAAGTCATGTACATGTAAAAGCAATTAATCATATTTTAGAAGCATATGCATATGTACACAACTCCCACTCACATGATGCCATATGGATGACAAATGCCAAGCTCTCCCCTAAAAAATGCAAAGCGAGAAGCATCGAGAGGCTTGGTGAAAATATCTACAAGCTGGTTTTGAGTATCGACAAAACGCAATTCAATATTGTCTTTTTCATTGTGATCTCTCAAAAAGTGATAATGCACGTCAATGTGTTTGGTCCTAGAATGATGTACTGGGTTGTTTGCTAAACTGATTGCACTTGTATTATCGCAAAAAAGTGGAACACGTGAAAACTACAACCCAAAGTCCCGCAAAGTAGAAACCATCCAAAAAATATGTGCGCAACAGCTAGCGGCAGCTACATATTTAGCCTCGGTTGTAGACTGTGCAACGCTAGACTTTTTGCATGAAGACCAACACACAAGAGAAGATCCAAGAAAATGACACGTCCCAAAAGTAATCTTATGATCAATCCGACAACCAGCAAAGTCAGCGTCAGAAAAACCTCTCAAGCATAATGAAGATGATGCAGAATACCAAATACTGAATTCAAGAGTATGCTTGAGGTACCTTAAGATGCATTTGACAGCTTGACGATGTGATGCCCTAGGAGAAGCCTGAAAACGAGCGCACAGACACACAGCAAAGTGTATGTCCGGCCTCGTAGCCATCAAGTACAGGAGGGAGCCGATCATGCTGCGGTACTCCTTCTAGTCCACCTCTTCTCCGTCTTCATCTAGATCAAGAGCAATAGAAGTACCCATTGGGGTAGCAAGTGGTTTAGCGTCAAACATGTCAAATCGTTTAAGCAAATCTCTCGTGTATTTTGTTTGATGGACAAAATTTCCTTGTTTGCTTTGTTTGATCTACAAACCCAGGAAGAAGGTCAGCTCGACCATCATTGACATCTCAAACTATCTGCTCATCGAATCTGCAAACTCAGCAACAAGTGTATGAGGTGAACTACCAAATATTATATCATCAACATATATCTGAACAAGTATAAAGTCTTTGCCACGCATGAGAGTAAACAACTTTTGTCAACGGACCCCATCTTGTACCCATGCTCGATCAAGAACATCCTTAGGCGGTCGTACTAGGCCCTCGGTGCTTGTTTGAGCTCATATAATGCTTTGTGAAGTTTAAACACTCTATGGGGGTACTTGGGATCCTCAAAGCCAAGAGGCTGCTTGACATAAACGTCTTCTCCTATGAAACCATTCAAAAATGCGCTTTTCACATCCATTTGAAAAAGTTTAAAACCGCGCGAAGAGGCAAAAGCAAGCAAAATCCTAATGGCCTCAAGTCGAGCTACCGGTGCAAAAGTTTCTCCAAAATCAATCCCCTCGACTTGAGTATACCCTTGTGCCACTAGTCTAGCTTTGTTTCTCACTATTGCCCCATCCTCCCCTATTTGTTTTTGAAAATCCATTTTGTACCAATTAAATGAATGTTAGGGGGTGGATCAATGAGAATCCAAACTGTTGATAGAAAAAAATGGCATTAATGGCTGAGATTGTCAAAATATCAATTTTGGTAATTTGGACCAAAAATACACATGTCCGGAGTCGGGCCGAAGCCCTATAGGACCGAAGGTCCATTGGGTTGTGGACTCCGAAAGCCTCTGTCCAGCCCACGACTTTCGGCCAGGAAGCCTTCGGAGCCCCACGCCACCAAAGCTTCGGCCCGAGGAGCAGGCCTCGATGGGCCTGGCCGAAGCCCACTTCGGTAGAGACAGAGTTGGATGCGATTCCAGCTGAGTTTTATCTCTATCCAAGCTAAAAAATAGCAGATTTGATCTGGAGTTTGGCCCCTATAAATAAAGAGGCGAGGCCAGCTTAGAGGACCCCCCCTAACACAAACCAAACTAAAGCCCTAGCTTTGATCGTATTTACTTTACCTTTATTTTCCTGTACCTCTTCATGGGTTTGCCTGGAAACTCTCCACCGTCCACTTCGGAACAGTGGTAACCCTTGTTACTTTGCTTGTGAAGTATCCATTAATCTAAATAATAGATTTTTATCGCCTTGTTACTTCGCCTGTGAAGTATCCGCTAATCTGCGTAACAGATTGCTACCTTCGCTACTAGTGCAACACTTAGCAGAATTCGGTCCTCAGGCCGAATTGGTACTTCGAACTCTCTTTGTTGTAGGTACCCACGTTCGGAGCTACTTTGTCGGAGGTGTCCGGAGCTGAGAGATCAGTTTCGGAGGTCACCAGGACACCCTTCGATGAGACTGCATGCTCCGACGACAAGCTCCGCCAGCACACTTCGTCACAACAGGCTTTGCCACGATCGCAGTCCGCACTTGACGAAGTTACGCCCGCGCGTGGCCCTCGCGTCATTGTTCTGTAATTTGCCATATCAGAGAGCTCACACCAAACCCCGCTATTCGGAGGTGATCGTCGCGTCCAGATCCGTTCGGAGTCCATCTTCTGCCGGATCAGTCCGAACGCCAAAGCACCCTTCGGTGGGATACTTCGCACCAGATGCCGAAGGTATACTTCGGCGACCCCTTCGCACCAGACTTCGAAGCAGATGGGCTCCGACTGGTTTGCTGATTTTATTCTGTTTAATATATTTCTTTTGGCTAATTGGGTTATTTTGTGTGATCTGATTGCTTGGCGACTCCACCCCCCCCCCTTATCATGACTAAGGGTAGTCGGAACGCGACGTCGGTGTTGCGTCATGCTTAGGATTGCCCCTAAGTATCCGCACACTTTTGTATCGTTGAACTGACCCAAGTGTGGGGGCACGTTTCCGTGTCAACACACTTTTTGGTGACTCCGCTGGGCACAGCTACGCCAACATGACAAGTACATCTACATCGGCCACCGGTACATCTACGTCGACTACTACGTCTACACCACCGATGGACGCAATTGGAGGCGCGGATATCGACAACCGCAACATCTTGACACCTACACTTGAAGATATCCCCACGGAAGACCGAGCAGAGATCGAGGCAAAGTTAAAGGCACTCCAAGACATGATGCTTGGGGGCTACGTTAAGACACGCGTAGGCTTCATCAAGCGTGACATCATCACCCCCGACCTCGCTTAGGTCCAGGTAACACCTATATCGCCTCGTTTATCTTCTTTAGAGATTGAGCAAAAAATAGCCGCATTAGTAGATCAAGCCGTTAGCGCTTCGCTAGCCAACCGTTTAGATTCGGCAGTCAGCTCCCAAGTAGAGGCGACTCTTAGGAGGTTCGGCTTTACTAAGGTCGTACCCCCAGTTCCCATTGCTAGTGCACCTCCGGCAAACCACGTGTACGGCAGAACTAATGACAGCACGGGCACAATCATGTCTCCGGCATCAACACATATGGTCAAACAACATCGTGTACCATGCACCACCACCTGCGCCGGTACCCGTGCTGCCCGCACCACATGCGCAGGCACCCGGACACGAACACGTCATACAGATAGCGCACAGGGAAGAGGCCCATGGCCGACACGCCGATATCCCACCGTGTGTCGTGCCCCCGCATGAGAGACGCGCACAAGCAACATGCCAAGATGACATAGAGGAGCGGGTCCGCGCACTATTTAGAGAGTGTGCCGGCTTCGTGCCCAAGGGACAGGTTAGCGTTTACCGTAAGCCATACCCCAACCATCTTGATAGAGTACCCTACCCCTGCGGCTATAGAATCCCTGAATTCACTAAGTTCGATGGCGAGGGTAGCAAGACTACACTAGAGCACGTTAGTCAATTTTTGGCACAGTGTGGAGAAGTTAGCGGGATAGACGCTCTAAAAGTTAGACTATTTTCTCTCTCACTATCCGACACCGCTTTCACTTGGTTTTCGGTGCTCCCGCCGAACTCCATTCAGACGTGGGATGATTTAGAGTGGAAATTCCATGATTACTTCTACATGGGTGAGACATAACTTAGGCTTTCACATTTGACATCGGTTAAGCAGAAATCTAGTGAGAGTGCCTCTGAGTACATCAAGCGTTTTAGGGATACTAGAAACCAATGTTTTAGCCTTAATATTTTGGAAAGGGACTTGGCGGAACTAGCTTTTAACGGGTTGCGTTCCAAAATTAAAAAGAGGTTAGATAACCAAAACTTTTTAGAAGTTAGCCAAGTTTTACAACAGGCTCTGGTCCAGGAAGGCCGAACCAAAGATAAAAGGTTTATTAAGACGTTTAGCAAGCCTAGGGCTGAAATCCACATCATGGAACATTCTGACGAGGAAGAGTCAGAAGAGGAGGATTCAGCCAATATGTACGCGGGCGAATGGGTGTGGAACACTAAGAATAAACCTGTCACCTACTCCGAGTTACGGCCATCCCCCACAAAGAATCGACCTAGTGAGGTCAAGTACTCGTTTGATATAACTAAATGTGACAAAATATTTGATTTTCTCTTAAAAAATTCAGCTTCTCGGGTTACCTAAGGGTCAAGTCATTCCGTCTGCTGATGAGTTAAAGATGCATCTGTACTGTAAGTGGCATGATTCACATTCACATAATACTAACGACTGCAATGTTTTTCGATGGCAGATCCAATCGGCCATAGAATAAGGACGATTGAAGATAGACCATGATCAAAAGATGAAGCCGGATAAGGACCCCTTCCCCATCAACGCCGTCGACCTCGGCTAGAAGAAGGTGTTGATTCGGCTAGAACAGGCCGAGTCGGCTAAGGGGAAGGATGTAATTGTTGGAGAACCGCGCACTCGCACACTCGTAGCAAAGAACCCCGAGGTTGGAGTGTGGAAACAGAACATTAATACCCCTTCAGGTAAAGCTCCCAAGAGGTTGAAGGTAACGTACAATATGCTATTAAACAAGCATCAAAGAAAGGCCAAGGAAGCAGGTCCCCACATTAAGAAATTAAAGCAACCGAAGGGTCCAAGACTCTTGGAGGGTAGCTTCGGACCGAAGCAGCCGAACCCTTCGCACAGTGGCTTCGGGCCCTGGTGGCCTGACACTCCGCACGGTGGTTTCGAGCCACAATGGCCGAACCCCCCGTACAGTAACTTTGGCCCCTAATGGCCGAACCCCGCACCGTGTTGGACTTCTCCGATGGGACACTTCGGCCCGCACTGGCCGAACGTACCTCCGGCTTGGCAGGACCCTTCACTGGTGTGGTCTGAGATGCCATCAACTCTGCCGAACCCCCTTCCAGGTAACGGGTTCGGCTCTCTGTGGGCAAGGCCACTAGAGCCGTCGATTCCTCCGTCGTATGACTGGGCGGGAACCCCGTGGGCTCTGTACGTGTCCGGGTCGGGGTACCCTCCGCAACCTAACACTATGCCTTGTTTTCCTTCGGAGTATTATGGATGGCAGGGACAAACAGACGTAGTGGAGGGGGCATCGTCCACAGACTGTCCGTAGTGCCTCCGAATCGGACCATGCAGAGCGAAGCTGAAGGGTGCGAGCACGTGGAGGCCGAAGTCAGGAAGTCCGAAGCCATCACCATCAGAGTTGGGTCTCAGGAAGTCCCAATCCCAGAGACTTTGTCGCCAAAGCCCGACGGAGGTAAGCCCCATGCTTCGGCTGGGCTCTGCACTGAAGCCTGTTTCGATCGGCCGAACAAGGCCGGTCCGTCTGTTGGGGTCCATGGCAAAGGCCCCTCCGAGCGCATGCACAAGGCCGAAGGGCACAGTACCACTTCGGCCAGAATTAATGGAAGCCGAACAGTAGCACCCGGCACCAAGCCGAAGCCATCTTGGGCCCCTACAGGCATGTCCAAATCACAGAAGAGACACCTACAATGACTACGGGCACAGGAGATGCGTGAGAGGGAAGCTGAGGCCGAGCGCGACACTATCTTCGAAGAAATCCGCCCTTGGCCTGCTACCAAACAGGCATGGAGGGAGAAGTCGGTTGAGATAACCAATCAGGCTCCTAGTCCGAGCGACGATGACGATGACATGCTCGACGATGACTACTCGCCCATCTCTGAAGGGCCCGCACCCCAGGTGATGGACATCAACATCGTCACGCTGCCCGCCGAGTTCGCCCTGCTACAGGACGAGGCCGAGGTCGCTCAATTGAACCTCGGTCTGCGCAACGCCATCTTCGAGAAGCCCGAGGACTCAGCTCGCCATCTGAAGCCTCTCTACGTCAGAGGTCACATCGATGGAAAGCCGATTTCCCGAATGCTCGTCGACGGCGGCACCACTGTTAACTTAATGCCTTACTCGTTGTTGAAGAAACTTGGCAGGGACGAAGATGACCTAAAGAAGACCAACATAATGCTCAATGGCTTCAACGGAGAGAGCTCCGAGGCCAAGGGCGTACTCTCCATGGAGTTGACGGTGGGCAACAAGACATTGCCAACAGCATTTTTCGTCGTCGACGTACAAGGTAACTACAGCATACTACTCGGGCGCAACTAGATTCACGCGAAATGTTGCATTCCTTCTACTCTACACCAGTGCCTAGTATAGTGGGATGGTGATGAGGTAGAAGTCATTCCCGCAGATACTTCGGCCCAAGTAGCATTGGCCGATGTATCGGTTGACGCCATCCATAACAAAGTAGAGTGTCTGTCAAGTAGAGATCTTTCGGATTACGATTTTGTTAGCATATCTAGAGGATGTTTTGTACCAGTGTCTGTAAAGCCGGCTGGAGTAGCATGGCTGTTTTTGTATTAATAGTCATGTCTAGCAAGAGTAATCTAGATTGGCTAAAGTCTCGTGTGGAGCAATATCGGTCAAGTAAAGACGGTATTGCCGAGGCCATCGGGGACTTTAGCGAAGTAGAGAAATTAGGACAAGTTTTTGCGTCGGCCGATCCCTTGGAGGAAGTCGACATAGGTGATGGTAGCATCCCAAGGCCGACGTTTGTAAACCAACGTTTACAGCCTAGTGAAAAGGCTGAAGTAATAAAGTTACTTCAGTCGTATGTCGATTGTTTCGCATGGGAGTATAGCGAGATGCCGGGACTAAGCCGCGGGCTCGTGGAGCATCGGCTGCCTATCAAGTCTAGATTTAGGCCTTATAAGCAGCCTCCTCATCGCTTTAACTCGGCCGTCTATGACCGAGTTAAGGAAGAAGTGGAGCGATTACTCAAGGCTGAATTTATTAGGCCATGCAGGTACACGGAATGGGTCGCTAACATTGTGCCTGTAGAGAAGAAAGGGAGCGGCAAGATACGGTTGTGTATTGATTTCAGGGATCTGAATAGAGCCACTCCAAAGGATGAGTATCCAATGCCGATAGCCGACATGCTGATCAACGATGCTTCAGGACACAAGGTACTAAGTTTTCTTGATGGCAATGCCGGTTATAATCAAATCTTTATGGCCGAAGAGGACGTCTACAAGACTGCCTTTCGATGCCCTGGTTTTGTCGGTTTGTTCGAGTGGGTCATCATGACTTTTGGTTTGAAAAATGCCGGCGCCACGTATCAGCGCGCTATGAACTTAATTTTTCATGACTTGCTAGGGGTCATGTTAGAAGTTTACATCGATGATGTTGTAGTCAAATCGGACGTTGTGGGAAACCATTTAGCCGATTTGAAGGTTGCTTTGATAGGATGCAGCAGTACGGTTTGAAAATGAACCCGCTCAAGTGTGCTTTTGGTGTGTCGGTGGGTAAGTTCTTAGGTTTCATGATTCACGAGATAGGCATAGAAATTGATCCTAAGAGGCTTGAGAAGATTAGAAACATTGCAGCGCCGATGTGCAAAAAGGACGTACAGAAGTTACTAGGCAAGATGAACTATTTGCGTCGCTTTATATCCAACTTGTCCGGCAAGATTGATGCCTTTGTCCCCATACTCCGGCTAAAAAATGAAGCCGAGTTCACTTGGGGGGCAAGCCAGCAAAGTGCTTTTGAGAAGATCAAGGAGTGCTTGTCATCACCGCCTGTGGTGAGAGCACCCAAAGCCGGGATTCCATTTCGGCTATACATCGCTGCTGAAGATAGCGTGATTGGGGCCGTGCTAACCCAGGTGGTAGAGGGAAAAGAGTACATCATCACATTCTTGAGCCGCTGCCTGCTGGACGCCAAAACCAGGTACGCGTTTGTAGAACGATTGTGTTTATCACTTTACTACGCGTGCACCAAATTACGCCATTATCTTCTCCCCACTACATGTGTTGTCGTTTGCCAAACCGATGTTATAAAGCACATGTTACAGAAGCCGATTCTAAGTGGAAGAATCGGAAAATGGGCTTACGCGTTGATTGAGTATGATTTGGCCTACGAACCCCTGAGAGCGATGAAAGGCCAAATCGTAGCCAACTTTATAGTTGATCACCACATAGATGTCAGCTGGAGTGACAATATTGCTCTAGTTGAAGTATTGTCGTGGAAACTTTATTTTGATGGTTCGGCTTGCAAGAGTGGCCAAGGTATTGGAGTGGTCCTCATATCACCTAATGGAATGCACTTTGAAACTTCACCCCGACTAGAATTTTCTGCCACTAATAACCAAGCTGAATACGAAGCTTTATTGTTAGGTCTTGATTTACTAGAATCTATAGGTGCTAGACATGTCCACGCATATGGTGATTCTTTGTTAGTAGTGCAACAAGTAGCTAAAAATGCTCAATGCTTTAACGGCTTGCTGAATAGTTACTTGGATAAATGTCTAGACATAGTTGCTACTTTTGATGACTTCAAAATCTCTCACGTGTCAAGAGAAGCCAATTCAGTCGCAAATGATTTGGCTCAGCAAGCATCTGGTTACCAAGTCAGGAGGGGAAAATTTTCTGTGTTGGAGAAGCATTTGCTTGGTCTCACTGCCGAAGGCAGTAACAGTGGGCGGGTGCACCCTCCGGGTCGAACCCCTCTGGCCGCCGAAGGCCACTGCATGCCAAGGTCCCTAGACCGAAGTACTCTGCCAATAGTGAGACCTGGCACATCGGAGTCTGTAGGCCGAAGCCTCCCGCACGGAGAAGGCTCCCTAGAGTCCGAACCCTCCGGAGGGCTTCGGCCCAGCACACTCCGAACGGCCACCCCGGCCAGGCTTCGACAGGAGCTAGAATGGCTCGGGGGCACCCCGAAGTCATTAATTTAGAAATTTTTTCAAAAGGTGAGCCAGCGAGACCCTCTAAAACCTATAAGGGCGATTGGAGAATACCAATCGTCCAGTATTTTAGAGACCCTAGCCAAAGGGTTGATGAGAAGGTTCGGCGACAAGCATTCAAATTTGTGTTGATAGACGACACATTGTGCCGCCGAACCATCGATGGAGTACTATTGAAGTGTTTAGACCACGCACAATCCCAGGTAGCTATGGGAGAAGTCCATGAAATACTTTGCGGTACCAATCAGTCGGCCCAAAAAATGAGTTGGATGCTCAAACGAGCGGGTTTTTATTGGCCGACTATGACTGAAGATTGTTTCAAGTACTATAGAGGGTGTGAAGCATGTCAGAAGTTTGGCAATATTCAGTTAGCTCCTGCCTCATTGCTCAATCCTATTGTCAAGCCATGGCCGTTTCGAGGTTGGGGTTTATACTTCATTGGCCAGATTCACCCTCCTTCCTCAAAAGGGCATCGGTTCGTATTGATGGCGACGGATTACTTCACTAAGTGGACCGAGGCCGTACCTCTCAAGAACATGACTCACAATGAGGTACGTGATTTTATTTTGATGCACATCATACATAGATTTGGCATTCCTCAAACTCTTACCACGGATCAAGGTAGTTCATTTGTTTCTGGAGAAGTGAGGGACTTCGCCGAATATTATGGTATTAAGTTGATAAACTCTTCACCTTACTATGCTCAGGCCAATGGTCAGGCCGAGTCTAGTAATAAAATTGTGATTAAGCTCATTAAGAAGAAAATTGAAGAGTTTCCTAAAAGGTGGCATGAAGTGCTTTCCGAGGCACTATGGGCTTGTAGAATTGCAATGCATGGTGCTACCAAAGTCAGTCCATATGAATTGGTATATGGACAAGAAGTCGTTCTGCCTGTGGAGGTAGATCTTGGCTCCTTAAGGGTGTTAAAGCAAGATAGCTTATCGGTCAATGAGTATGAAACTCTTCTGAAGGATAATCTAGAGGAAGTGACCAATAAGAGACTAAGGGCTTAAGAAGCCATAGATGTAGACAAAAGGAGAGTAGCCAAATCCTACAATAAGAAGGTTAAACCAAAATCGTTTCAAGTAGAAGATTTGGTGTGGAAGACGATTTTACCTTTAGGCACGAAAAGTCCCAAATTTGGTAAATGGTCACCTAGTTGGGAAGGTCCTTTCAAGATAGCCGAAATCGCTCCCGACAATGCATACATGTTGGAATCTCTGCAAGGAGAGCGGTTTCGAAGAGCTTTGAATGGTAGGTATTTGAAAAGGTATTTCCCAAGCGTGTGGCAAACAACATAAAAGGCGTCGAAAAGCCGGTATGGACGACATCGTATTCAGTTCGCTATGATTTTAGTTCACTCAGTTGACTAAAAGGCAGGGGGGCATGTGTTGATAGCAAAAAAATGGCATTAATGGCTGAGATTGTCAAAATATCAATTTTGGTAATTTGGGCCAAAAATACAAATGTCCGGAGTCGGGCCGAAGCCCTATAGGACCGAAGGTCCATTGGGTTGTGGGCTCCGAAAGCCTCTAGCTAGCCCATGGCTTTCGGCCAGGAAGCCTTCGGAGGCCCATGCCACCGACGCTTTGGCCCGAGGAGCAGGCCTCGACGGGCCTAGCAGAAGCCCACTTCGGCAAAAACAGAGTTGGATGCGATTCCGGCTAAGTTTTATCTCTATCCAAGCTTCGAAATAGCATATTTGATCTGGAGATTGGCCCCTATAAATAAAGAGGCGAGGCCAGCTTAGAGGACCCCCCCCCAACACAAACCAAACAAAAGCCCTAGCTTTGATCGTATTTACTTTACCTTTATTTTCCTGTACCTCTTCGTGGGTTTGCCTGTAAGCCCTCCGCCGGCCACTTCGGAACAGTGGTAACCCTTGTTACTTCGCTTGTGAAGTATCCGTTAATCTACATAATAGATTGTTATCGCCTTGTTACTTCGCTTGTGAAGTATCCGCTAATCTGCGTAACAGATTGCTACCTTCACTACTAGTGCAACACTTAGCAGAATTCGGTCCTCAGGCCGAATTGGTACTTCGAACTCTCTTTGTTGCAGGTTCCCACATTTGGAGCTACATCGTCGGAGGTGTCCGGAGCTGAGAGATCAGTTTCGGAGGTCACCAGGACACCCTTTGGTGAGACTGCAGGCTCTACCAGCACACTTCGTCACAACAGGCTTCGCAGCGATCGCACTCCGCACTGGAGGAAGTTATGCCTGCGCGTGGCACTCGTGTCATTGTTCTGTAATTTGCCGTATCAGAGACCTCACACCGAACCCCGTTGTTCGGAGGTGATCATCGCGTCTAGATCCGTTCGGAGTCCATCTTCGGCCGGATCAGTCCGAACGCCGAAGCACCCTTCGGCGGGATACTTCGCACCAGACACCGAAGGTATACTTCGGCAACCCCTTCGCACCATACTTCGAAGCAGACGAGCTCCAACTGGTTTGCTGATTTTATTTTGTTTAATATATTTCTTTCGGCTAATTGGGTTATTTTGTGTGATCTGATTGCCTGGCGACTCCACCCCCCCCCCCCTTATCAAGACTAAGGGTAGTCGGAACACGATGTCGGTGCTGCGTCACGCTTAGACTTGCCCCTAAGTATCCACACACTTTTGGATCATCGAACTGACCCAAGTGCGGGGGCACGTTTCCGTGTCAACACAAACTTGATTTCTTTCAAAAATTTCAAGTTCCTCATGCATGGCGTTGACCCAACTCGCATCAGACAAAGCATGACAAACATCTAATGGTTCAAAATTATCAACAAAAGCAGAATCAACAAAATGAGTGTGAGATCGGGTTACTCGTTCATTCAGCTCGCCGATGATCTGCTTCGGGGGATGCATTCTTTGAATACGAAGCGGTGCTTCTCTCTGCGATAGAATCTCCGCCTCAACTCTTGCCAAAGTTTGCTCCAGACTCTCAGAAGTGGAATCTTCAGGTCTTGTAGATGAAGTAGTCAAAGCTTCTGGAGTCGCCGTAGAAGGATGTAGTGGTACAACCTCAGGATCTTCATCGTCTTATGGATCTTCTTTCTCAAAAAGTGTTTCACTCATATCGTGTTCACTTGCAAATTCAAAGTTAGGACTAACACATGGAGAAGTTTCATCAAAAGTTACATAACAAGATTCAACCAATGTGTTAGTTTCAAGATTGAAAACACGATAAGAGTGTCCATGTAAAGAATAGCCCAAAAAGATCCCATCAGATGCGCGCGATTCAAATTTATCCAAATTACCTCGCTTTAGGATGAAGTAATGACATCCAAACACTCTGAAGTGAGTGACCTTGGGCTTCCTCCCAAAGCGAAGTTCATAAGAAGTCACATTCAACAATGAGTGCAAAAAGATCCTGTTGGAGATGTAACATGCTGTACTCATGGCTTCAGCCCAAAATTTTCTAGGAGTCATGTGCTCAGTTAGCATCGTCCTAGCCATCTCCACAAGAGTATGATTCTTCCTCTCAACCAGACCATTTTGTTGATGACCGTTGGTGCTGAAAATTGATGTTCAATCCCATGTTCTAGATAAAAATCTGCAAAAGAGCTATTTTTGAACTCGGTGCCGTTATCGCTTCGAAGAGCCTTCATTGCACCAGGGAGTTCATTGAATAGCCTCAGTGTAAGCTCTGAAAATGTATGAACACTTCATCCTTTCTTACGAGAAAGAAAACCCAAGATTAACGAGAATAGTCATCTACCACAACAAGCACGTACCATTTGCCGCCTAAAGAGCTAACCCGGGATGGACCAACTATATCCATATGTAAAAGCTCACCGGGTCACTCAGTCATCACCATATTTATGGGATAATGTGAGGCAGCAACCATTTTACCAAGACAACAAGGAGCACAAATGAGGTTCTTCTCAATTTTTAGCTCGGGCAATCCTCGGATGAGTCATAGGGCACTCAATCTCACAAGCAAATCAAAACTCATGTGCCCTAGTCTCCTATGCCACATCCAAAGCTCAGACGACGGTTCAGCTAAAAGACAATGAGAAGAACCAAAAGACTTAGTAAAATCAGCCCCAAAAATTCTCCCTACTCTTATGATTTTGCAAATAAAAGCTCTAGAAGAATCACGCACGAAAGAAGCATCACGACTGAAATGAAGCTCAAAACCCTCATCAAGAAACTTTGAAACAGAAACCAAATTGTAACCTAAATCCTCAACAAAAGAAACATTAGAAAGAGTGAAATTTTCATTAATTTTGATCGTACCTTTGCCCTTCACTCTACTTTTGCAATTGTTTCCAAAAGTGATGGTCTCGCGCTGCCTGGCTGAGGTGAAACTGGAGAACCATGAAGAATTCCCGGTCATGTGTCGTGAACACCCAGAATCAATGATCCACTTGTCCTCTAGCCTCCCATGACTCCCCTAAGTAGAGAAGTAAAATCTCGAGTACTTAGCGCTGGGTTTAGAGATAAGATGTTTAGGTATCCAGCGCTAAACAACCCAAGAAGTTGATAAAGCAGGAGACTATGTGTGATGAGAACCATACTGAACATGTGGTCTCCTTGCAACTCGCTGAGGTCTCCTAAAATAATTAGGACCAAAATGCCTATGTGGTCTATCATCATATGATGTACGATATACATCACGATGGGCATAGCCACTCATATAGCTGTAAGGAGCCTCATAATCAGTATAAGCATTATAATCATAGTCATGCATATCAAATGAAGGATGAGAATGTAAAGCATAAGCACGACGTTCATCTTTCATGTGTCTATAGCAAAACCAATCAAGTGTCCGACACGATGACAATAAGTGCAATGGAAAACTTTCTTTAGTGCAGGTTTATGGGTTTCTAGCATGAACCTCATAGTTTTCCTAGGTTTTTGCTTTGAGTCTGTCTTGAGTGAAGAAATGATTATCTTTTTGGGTTGGGGAGGATCTTTGGCTTTTTGTGGTGTGTCTAACTGGGCTCTCTCTTTCTCAAGGGTAGTAGGTAGAGTGAACACCGTTTGGCTCGGGGTACTGGATGCAGTCCTCTCATAACCTAACCCGACAGCTAACCCTGCCCTATCAGCACACATTTTTGTTTTATCCAAAAGCAAATCCATTTTCCCTTTCCCCTCTATGCATTTATCTACCATGGAAAGCAGATAATCATTCTCACACTTCAGCTTCTCTTCTTGATCTCTAGCAAAGCTGAGTTGATCCTTCAGGGTGATGCAGGTCGGACAAGCCGGCTGCACATCCTTAGAACACTCAGCACTCTCCAATCTAGCCATAAGCTCATCGATATATTTATCTCTCAGACTAACACTCTCAATCAAAAGGATGCAATTTAAGTATTCATCGATGGCATCGGGACTAGACTCCACCACCATTAGTTGCTTCTGAACATTTTCAAGTTTTTCAATATTTTTAGCATGAATCAGACGCAACTGAGCAAGTTCATCCATCAAGATAAGACATGACTCACAATCAGCAGTTTCAGATTTAGACTTTAACAAAGCAAGTTCAATAGACAACGATTCAATTTTAAGCTTTTGTTCTTTCTTTCTTTAGCAGTAAGTTTGAGCAGTCTATCTTGTGAAATCATCGCATCATGTAATTCATCGTTTTGCACAAGTAATTCATCAAGAGATAGACAAACCTCACATATGTCGGGTTCATCGTTGCTTTTCTTGCCATTGGCCATGAAGTAGAGGCCGTTGAAGTCCTTCATCTTTTCTTTCTTCTCGTCATTCTTGTCTGGTTCATCTTCATCAGAACTGGGATCTTCGCTCGAGGTGTTGTCGATGTCGCTGAGTGCTGCCATGAAAGCTCGAGCCATTCTTTTCGCCACCTTTCCTCTTTTGCCTTTGTAGAACGGTTTTTTTATCTGTTTTCTAATACTTTTGTTCACGTTCATTTTTGGCTTTTAGTTTTGGGCAGTTGGCTTTAATGTGATTTAAGTCACCACACTCGAAACACCCTCGAGAGCCTCCTCTCCTCTGATCTCTCCTATCATTATAGAATCGAGTGAACTTTTTGACTATGAGAGCAAGCTCTCCATCATCTAATGTGTCCACATGCTCCTTTGTGATAGAGACCAAAGAAGACAAGGCAAATCCCCTAGAAAAAGCACACACACCAGACATGCTACCTCCAGATGAGGTGCCACTGCCGGAACCAGAAACTAGTGCCATGGATTGTGGCAAAGAGCTCCCAATCCCAGAACGAGATGCCTTGGTGATCTCGATGGACTTAAGCTTACTGAAAAGTTCATCGCATGTCAAAGTATCGAAGCTCGCAGATTCATCAATACTTGAGATCTTAACTTCCCAAATGCTAAGATCTAGAGCATAGAGAAGTTTGATCACTTGATCATGATCTGAGTAAGCTAGCGTCCCAGTGGAGCGCAAGTTACTAACAATGCCATCAAAGCGAGCAAACAAAGCATCAATAGATTCGCTAGGGCCTTGCACGAACATTTGGTATTCTTGATTATACGTGCTCTGCCTCCTAGCCTTAATCTGTGATGTGCCCTCATGAAAAGTACTCAATGTCGACCAAATCTCTCGAGCAGTACGAAGGTGCTAGACCCTATCGAACTCATTGCGACTCAGACTGATAAAAAGAATATTTCTAGCCTTGCTATTACATTCATATTGAGCCTTCTCAGTCTTTGAGGTACGAGTTTCAGGAATCGTATACTGAGATGCAACAATGTCCCATATCGCACTTCCTTGGCTAAGCAAATAAGCCTCCATGCGCACCTTCCAATAGGCATAGTCTCGACCATCAAACATAGGGATCTTTGTGTTCTTATCCATGTCGCCACAAGGATCACAACCGGTAAAGGTCAACTCGTGATAAAAACCGGCTCTGATACCAATTGTAGGATCAGAATGGTGACTAGAGGGGGGTGAATAGGCGCCTTGACACTTTCTTTCGAAGTGATGGCCTAATCAAATCACCCAACACACCTCTAAAAACACAAATTCAAGTTTCAATTCAAACAGTACAAAGGTTAAGCTCAAACAGATTCAAGAACTCAAAAACAGCTTTGTTTCATGTTTTTAATCAACTAATATAAATTCACTCACACAACCAACCAATTCAAGTTTGTAGTAACCAATCAACTTGTCTCAAATCAATCGCAAATGAGATTCAACCACTTCTGAAATTTTTTCGTATGATGAATAGTAATGGTAACTTCAATAACGTGCACTTGTCATTTTTAATTTCAGATTGCAAATTTCATTCTCAATTTAGTAACAAAACAGCGTACAATGATTCGCACCTTGAAAAACACTTGCTGAAAATCAGTATACAAAAATCACAGAGGGTGAAGATGACAATACTCTAAACCACAATTGAAACGATTCAGTAATTACTATTCCTCGTCAAGAGAACACTTGATAATTTTGTTACTTCTCTCACTTTTCAACCAATCTCAAGCATGCATAAATATATCAGGCATTTTTAACTCAGAACCAAAACTATAACCAGATCAAATGCTGAACATGAACCAGGGTAAAACCAATAACAAACCTGTTGATCACACACTGTAGCAAAATCGACAAATTTCAAGAAATGATTTCAGTGGACTGTTTCAGAACAAGAAATTCTCTTCTCAAAATACATCTCAAGTTCAGAAAATGTATTGATTCAAGTTGCACTAGTCTAGAATCCAAATATATTTCAAACTTCAAAATAGATATAGAACTGAATACTTTTGAACCTCACATTTACACATTGAACAAACTAAACAACTTCAGATTTAGAGTAGAAGCACTTTGATCAGTTTAACTATATGTGAGCAAAGGCAAAATGTGCTGATCATGTTTTGACCAAAAATCAGACTCTAAAAGGATTGAGCAGAGCTAAAATCCAATAGCAATGCACTGATTCAGATCAAATGGTTTAATTCACAGAGTACTTCTCAAGAGCTTGACTAGAAATACTGATTTACCATTTATTTCCAGTTCACAAAATAACTTCAATTTGATTTCTAGCAGATAGCAACCAGAACAGTTCACCAGACTTGAATCAAATCAACATCAGCAAACTAAGATTCAAATCAGTTTCAATTTCTAAAACTTTTAAGATTTTATGCCAGCTGATCTCAGAATCAGATCACACTACTTTTCAGATACACAATTCCAACAACAGAATTCATATTCAAATCATCCACATCACACACACATAATCAGCTTCAAGGCAAACACAGATACTATTGATCACAAGATGAAGGACAAAGCTATTTCAGCAAGAGCAAGAGTATGTGATAAAGATTAGGCAACCACTATCTAAAATACAATCAGATGCATGATTGAATCAACACGTTAACACCTAGGATTACTCAAGTTTTATCCATCCACACCTAGCCTTTCAGATTAACTAGCAGTAGAATTAAACAGCAGAGAATATGACGAACTGAACTCACATGAAACTGAAATCTAGATCAGGAAATTCATGAAGATTTAGCAGATTCTAAGAACAATACTATTCAGGAGATATCTCAATCATAGTCAGGAGAAAACACACTATATTCCATCTCATATCATCAAGAAAATCACAAAAAAATTGATGGAACACTTACCTGAACTGCCGCTGGATACTGCATACGCCTGGACGAGGAACAGTATTCCCGGAAGTCCTGTTTCTCATCCAACAAGAACCATCATCTTCTATTCATCGTCAAACACCAAAACACGTTGAGTCGTTTTTGTTTTTGCTGTGGAAAAATTTCTGATTCGATTGATCTGGATGGTTCCATTCTGTTTGACAGCAGGGGGATAAATATCCCACCTGCCCAAGGTTTCTAGAAGGCCACATTTGCACTTAGCCCCCTAGAAAGACTCAATTTACATTTCTGAAAAATTAAAACTGAAAATACCCTATTACAATAGACCCCTCTTTAGAATATTTTCAGAATATATACATTCCAAAAATACTCTAAAAAGTACACACTATGACACTACAAAATTTAAACTAAAACTTGACACTATTTTATTGAAATAGTAAAAACGTTTAAAATTTCGACAGTTTTCAGCAAAAACCGACAAAGCCTCTCCCGATTGTCACCGCCTATCGTCAGTCCGCGAACTCGACCACCAGCAAGTCTCTCCCGCTCTTGATCCCTGGAGCCGCCTTGTCACTTGCACCGGCTTCCCTTTCGCTGACTCGAACGACGCTTCGTCTCGATCAATCTCCAACTCGATGTCCCGTTTGACCTCTATGCGTACATCTGAGTCCACTCTCGACTTCGACTGACACCCTCGACCATCTGGCATTAGACTCCCCATCTAACCCTGATCCCGTGCCATCGACAGTTGATGAGTAACTCCAGCCTGCACACACGAGACAAACACAGACACACACACCAACTCCAGTACATCCAAACTCAACTCATGAACTCAGCCTATCAATCACTCATCATTCCATTGAACATTAGTGACACACCTCACTATGTTCCTCAAGTTAGCATAAGGTTGACTTGCAAATAACCCTTGGCATTAAAAAAATAAAATAAAAAGTTTAATTTTCTCGCATATCAAGTTTGTTGCAGCTCCTTGTAGTGGGATGTGCTTTTCGAGTTTGTTTTTGAATAGCTTTTGTATCTCTTACCTTGCCATGTCTAGTACACTAGTTTGGGAAGTGATGCTTTTATTTGCTTAAACATCAAAATGCTTGCTCATACGGATATTTAGATTGTGTTTATTCAAAGCTTGCCTTACAGTTTAGCTAGGACAGGTTGTGAGGCACAAGAAGTGCTTGTACTGTAATTGGACTTAATCATATTCTGGAAGCATTGCATGGTCACTTTACTCTCTCAATCCATGCGGCTATCTTGATGTCTGCATTGCCAAAGGGGGAGAGTACTTGAGCTTTTTGGTGAATTTGTTGATCTTTTGAACTTTTGAGGTAGGTTGCTTTATCATTTGGTGAGTGATTTGCTCTCTCTAGAGCTTTCATGGTCACTTGTGTGCAGAATAGTTGTTTTACACTTCTTTTGATCTTGTGTTGTCAATGCACTTATCAAGGGGGAGATTGAGGAACATAGTGAGGTTTGTCACTATAGTTCAAAGTAATGATGAGTGATTGATAGGGTGGTTTCATGGGTTTGTGTCTAGGTGCCTTGGATATGGTGTGTGTGTCTGTGTTTGTCTCGTGTGTGCAGGCTTTGGTTACTCGTCAACTGTCGATGGCACGAGATCAGGGTTATACGGAGAGTCTAATGCCAGATGGTCGAGGGTGTCAGTCGAAGTCGAGAGTGGACTCTGATGTATGCATGAAGGTCGCACAGGACGTTGAGTTGAAGATTGATCAAGATGAAGTGTCGATATAGTCAGCGAAAGTGAAGCCAGTTCAAGTGACAAGGCATCTCGAGGGATCGAGAGCGGGAGAGACTTGCTGGTGGTCGAGTTTGCAGACTGACGACAGTCGTCGATGATCAGGGGATGCTTTGGCGGTTTTTGTTGAAAACCGTCGAATCACTTTTTGTCTCAAATACAATAAATAGGAAGTTAGTTTTTGTTGAGTAATTCAGGTTGTGTCAAGGTTGTATTTCTTTTTGAGCCAACTAGTAGAGTAATTTTCAGGTTTAATATTTCTGAAATTGTGTCTTGTCCTCATGTTTAATTCTGAAAATTAGGTGGACTATTGTGTAAAGCTACCTCTTAGGGTATGGCTATATAATGGGCCTTACGCCTAAAGAGATGGCTGCCCCTTTTGTGAGAAAAAAACAAAAAACCACAACAGCTGAAAGCTTTGATTATTCTGAGTTGATTCAATACAAAAATTTGATTTCCTTTGCGTCTAATCTGTGTTTTTGCTCCTTGCTTGCATTTTACCCTGTTGTGATCACTATTACTGATCTGAAAAAACTATTCACAATTAGGTTTCTTTTCTTTTTGCTGCTAGTTTGGTTGCTCTGGTTGCGCCCCCAGGAACAATCTGGTTGAGACTTTTCTGTCTGATCTGGTGTACGTTTTTCTTGGTCTGAATTTGACTGTTAGATCAAGGGGGTTTTCTTCAAGGTATCACTCAAGTAATCATCTGTGGAGAAGAAATCATCTGATCAAAGATATATTTCTGAAATCAAGAAAGAATTGGTTGTTGTTCATCCTGTAAGTATCTGAAACTTATGCAGTTTTTGATTGTTTTTGTCTAGAGTATAGTTTGAATTCAAATCACTTATTCCTCAGGTCTGATCTTAATAGTTCTTTCAGATTTACTTCTCTAATAGTGTCTACATTAAATCTGCATTAATTACAGAATGTATACCTATCTCTGTTTGAGCTGAACTAATATCTATTTTGTTGTTTTTACTGTTAATCATCAGTTGTCAATTGTTGTGATTTCGAGTTAATGCTTGGTTAATCAGTAGACTTAATCTTTCAGTTGTTTCTGAGCAGAAATATTGTACATCTTCTGATTTGAAAGAGCATTGTCTTTTGATTTGTTTTCTATGTCTTTAATACCTTGTATGTCAAAACTGTTGAATCAGCTGTAGCAAGATCTTTTAACTCTGCTGTGTTATGGTCTTGTCAAATCTAATCTGAAGTCAGTTTTATTCTTCTTTACATCTTGTGAGTTGAAGCATTGATAATCATCTTTCTGAATCTGGTTAGGATTATACTGCAAGTTTTTTTGTGTGTTCTGTACAGAACTTTTGCCTGAACATTTCAGGTTATTGTAAGTTTCTGCTACATCTGGTTTCTACTTGTACCAATTGTCATAGTATGTTTAAAGTAATGCTTCATCCTTTATGTTGTGTTTCTGATTAATTAGATATTGTGTTTAAGTTTGAAATAGTGCTGAAGACATCTGGATTGAAGTAGTTGTTGAACAATCTCAAACTGAAATCTGTTTCAAAAATTTATAACTATTCATTATCCAGATTGTTTCAGTTTATCAAGTGGTGGTTTTCTGAATTGTGATCTGTTTAGTTTTCTGAACTGCTGTTCAAATTTGTGTACTCTTGGGTGAGTGAAACTGTTTCAGGTTATGTCAAGTCTGATTTTCACTCCAAGTCAATCTCAGTTTAAACTTCTGATAGGTTAAATTCTGGTTACAAATTGACTAAGTGCTGCAGAATTTAAATCCCTGTTGTCAATAGTTTATTTTTCTCTCTAGTCTGTTTTGGCTTTCAATTTGAAATCACAACTTCAAAACTGAATCATTATGTTCTGAAATTGTTGTGCATCATCTAGTGTGTGCCATAATTCATCTATTGCTGAGAGTAAAAAGTCTGAAATTTCAGTTTTGAAGAGTGTTGAACTCTAGTTTAAATTGAATTGATCTCAGATCTATGATTTAGTATTGAATCTGAATTTTGTTTTTAAGGGCATATTAAATCTTTTCAATCTCAGATCTGATACTGTTGTAATCTCAAATCTGATAGAATCTGTTGTATGTTTGAATTGTGTTGGTTTTGAATTAAAGTTTATTCTGAAGATTGAATTCCTCATGTGAATCAAAATTGAATCTGAAAAAGTCTATTCACTTCCAAATTTGTTTTTAGAATTCATATCATTGCATCTAAAATCAAAGTGTGTCAATATATTTCAGCTTCTAAAACTTGAGTTGAATTTCTGAGTAGTTTTCTATTTTTCTGAAATCTATCAAAGTTTTAATGATCGACACCCTCCTATCGACTATTCATATGGAGAAATAGCAGCTATATTTCAGAGTTCCAAATACCGTCAATACAGATCGACCATTCAAACTCCGATTTGCTGTAAACTTTGATTTTGAATCAAGTTTTGCATTGTTATTGTACTACTCTATTCAAAATTGATTTGATCAACATTTGAGGTGCGTTGGCTGATCTGAACAGTCCATCACATTCGAAAGAAAGTGTTGTAGGACCGAAAGTAGCGACCAGAGGGGGGGTTATGGGCACCTAAAAAATTCTTCCGAATCAATGGCCTGTTCCCAACACCTAACGCACCTCAAAAGACTAAGCAGCAAAGCGTGAACAGATCGCCTAAGTCTAAAAGTATCTAGCCTAGAAAGACTGATGCCCCAGATAGAGAAACACCGATACAGTGCAAACAGGCAGATAAACAAAATATTCAAAACATGGCAGATCAAACTTCTCAGCAGACGATCTAAGTGTACATGAAAAGAGATGAGAAGTTACTGTTCAAATTTGTCTCCTGTTCGAAACTTGGCGAAGCCTGCTTCGCTGTGTCGAAGCCTGCTTCGCAGTGTCGAAGCCTGCTTCGCAGTGTCGAATCCTGCTCCGGAGTCCCTTGTCGAAGTCTAGCGAAGGCTGTCGTGGAAGTGTCGAAGGTTTGTGGAAACTAGCCTAATTCGAGTGTGGCAGAATGCGAAGTATGCTTTGAAGCGAAGTATGAAAGTATCGAAGCCTGCTTCGAACAGTGTACTTCGAAGCCTGAACTTCGATCAGAAAACTTCGAACAAAATTCACAGAAAAGCAACCTTCAAAAGAGAAGCGAAGCCAAACACACGGCAGTAAGACCAAATCGAAGCCTACACTCTACCTTCGAAGCTAGCTTTGATCGAGGTATGACTACCGAAGTGGTAACCTTCGACTCAAGGACTAACTTCGAATGACAAGCTTCGAACCCACAAACTGAGACCTTCGGAAAAGACAGCAGCAGAAAAATCTCAGAGAACACACTTCGAGCGAAGTCTACCAGAGAGACATGCTTCGAAGCCAACTTCGAAGTCCGTCGAAGTATTGACTACGAAAAGCTCGAGTCGGAGTACACCTTCGCAAGAACTGCCGAAGTATGCCAAGAGAACAGAAATTAAGCACATAACATACTTCGAAGCTAGGTTCACAGTTCAAAATCGGAGTTGAACATTTTAGCAGAGCCTTCGTAGGAGTCTGGCCGAAGCCTGCTTCTCAGAGTTGAAGGACTTCGCACAAGACATGGGGGCTTCGCCAGAAACCACCAGAGAAAGACTAGGCTCGGTCTACTCGATCAAAAAGCTACACAGGGAAAAAGCAAGGCTAGCCAACTAGTGTACTGTTGCTTCAGGGAGAAGGTACTACTTGCTGCATGCAAGAACTAGTACTACTCATGTGAAGAACAGAAGCAACAGAGACACAGTTTGCACAGGAATAAAAACAACCGCACGTCAATCAAGGCAATAAAAACAACTACAAAATCACTGCAAACCGATTGACAAGAGAAGATAATAGAATCTGACAGATTCATGAAGAACAGAAGGAATGCAGGAATTTACTACCCGTGAGCAGGAGCCTGGCGGCGCACAAACAGGAGAGAGAACGCAGGAAACAAAATGACCCAATCCTTGGTTAAAAAGTGATTTCTTGAAAGGGTGACCTAACCCTAGGGATTGGGGCCCTATTTATAGGCTGCCCAATAGCTAGGAATATTCCACCAGCCCCTTAGGGTTCTTTACAGACGCTGAAATAAAAGGAAAAGACTAAACTGCCCTTAGGATATTTTTACAGACTCGACTGACTGACTGTGGGCCTAGGGACAAAATAGTAAACTCCTATTTACAGATGACTTATCCAGAAGCTAAGCTTTCGTAGCGACTACGGCTTCTCTTCTGGATAGTCCGATACAAGATCAGCGGTCGTCAGTTTGCACCGAAACTGACAAAGCCTCCACCGACTTTGCACCAGGTACCCGGATTGGGCCGGCCCGACTCCGCAGCTCTCTCAGCCAGGCAACCGCTCACCGCCCGTGTACCTGAGTCAATCCTGGTCAACAGCCTAGTGTGTCTTCTGCTGCTCCTGGCCCATGAACCCGGATTGGGCCAGCCCGACTTCGCGGCCCCTCTGCCCGACAGCCGCTCGCTGCCCGTGTATCTGAGTCACACGCGGCCTAGACGGAGCAGGCCTTCTCTCTTTTCAGTCCTCTTTGACTATCGTTGACAATGACTCATCACATCTGGAGCCATGAGGCCCACGCTATTCACCCCCCCCTCTAGTCGCCATTCTGATCCCACAAGGGTGTTCCTTCAGGAGTCATCAAAGTCGTTCGTCAAGGAAGAAGTCTTGTGGCCTCCAAAAGACAAAGCCATATCAGTCACCATAATCACTCCTAGCGAAGAAGAAGATTGGCGCCGACCCATGATCAATTTCATCCTCACCAACAGGCTTTCCCGGAACAAAGATGCTGCTATTAAGCTGTCCAGAAGGAGGAAATTGTACATCCTGATCGGGTCAGAATTGTTTATAAGAGCTGCATCCACCTGAGTTTTGCTGAAGTGCGTCGACAAGGCTGAAGGACAAAAGATCGTAGAGGAAATCCATGCCAGCACCTGCGGGAACAACGTTGGGGCCCGTACGCTGGTCGGCACGACATTCCGGGCCAGATTTTATTGGCCGACCGCCAACTCGTATGCCCACCAACTGGTACGCAGCTGCAAAGGATGCCATTTTTTTGCCAACCAGCACCACCTCCCTACACAAGCTCT
The DNA here is from genome assembly GCA_019279435.1 of Zizania palustris. NCBI lineage: Eukaryota > Viridiplantae > Streptophyta > Magnoliopsida > Poales > Poaceae > Zizania > Zizania palustris. The sequence continues at coordinate 81,286,796 of JAAALK010000082.1, read as the reverse complement.
CCAGATCATCCCATCTTCCTAGCCTTTTCTTTGTTGGGGGATGGACACAGTGGGGCCATTGCCGAAGGCACCACAGGGATATGATCATCTTTTCGTGGCCATTCATAAATTCTCCAAATGGATTGAGGTCATGCTGCTGAAGACCAGTACAACCAAGAAGGTAGTGGAATTCATTGAAGGCATAATCTGGGGACTCAGTTCACGGCCAGTGATTTTTGGGATTTCTGTGAAGACCAATGCATGGAAGTCAAGTACGCCTTAGTTGCGCACCCTCGGGCCAATGGGCAGATCGATCGTGCCAATGGAATGATTTGACAAAGGCTTAAAAGAAAGAGTGTTTGATCCTTTGCACAAATATGGCGGCCGCTGGATGAAGGAGTTGCCCGTTGTTCCATGGGGCCTCCGCACGCTGCCTAGCAGAGCCACTGGTCAAACCCTTTTCTTCCTGGCATATGGGTTGGAGGCCATCCTCCCGGTGGACATGCTGCACAAAAAGGCCAAAGATACTTCAATATGTTGAAGGTGCCGCCGAATGTACTCGGGAAGAAGATATTGATAGTCTGGAAGAAGCACGGTTGGCTTCTTCGACCATCCGGTACCAGCAAGGTCTTTGGAGGTACCATGACTAGAATGTTCATCCACGCTCTTTCCGAGTGGGTGACCTGGTCCTACGCCGAGTTCAATATTTAGTCGGGACCCATAAGCTTTCGGATCCCTAGGAAGGACTCTTCATTATCACCGAAGCTACGCGTCTGGAGTCCTATCGCCCGATGCGAGAAGAAGGCCAGAAGCTGGTGAACTCCTGGAATATCGAGAACCTCAAGCGATTTTATCCATAAGCGAGATAAGTCTTTGATATTATTTCATAAAAAGACATTTGATTTCCTAGATATTACGCTCCAACATTTCTAGCCTCACAACCATGATTTGCTCTGGCTCAGCTACAACGTGATTCGCCGAATGCCTTCGCTCTGGCTACGAGGTCATGTTCCGCTCTGACCCGGCCTTTGCCGAGATGTAACAGTCCTAGCCTCACAGCCACGATCCGCTCTGGCTCAGCTACAACGTGATTCACCGACTGCCTCCGCTCTGGCTGCGAGGTCATGATCCGCTTTGATCGAGCCTTTCCCGAGATGTAATCGTTCTAGCCTCGCAGCCATGATCTGCTTTGGCTTGGCTACAACGTGCTTCGCTGAGTGCCTCTGCTCTGGCTTCGAGGTAATGATCTGCTCTAACTTAGCCTTTGCCGACATGAACGATCGCCACCACTCTAGCCGTACAGCTATGACCCACACTAGCTCAGCTATTGTTGGATCGAAGGAATGCTAGATTCCTTTTTGCTAGAACTCCCGTAGTTCAAAGCCTCCTCGGCACTCAGGCATCTATGGGTCAATCACTCTTACTAAAGAAACCATGATCTGCTTTGGTGTAGTCACTGTGAAGGTCACTTATTTACCTGGGGCGCTAACGAGTAGTTATCTTTGACCGACTCCCGATGCTCGCCCTTGGCGAAATGTGATGCTAGTGGATCTAAACAATATTCATGTGGCCTGAGTTCCCTACATTTTTATCTTAGCTATATCGATGAATCTGGGCCAAGTTTTTAGCACAGTCGGACAAGATAATAAAGACTTAAAATGAAGAAATCTTTATTACATACACAATGATTTCTTCTACTCTATTTTTCATTTGCTCAGCAGGATCCAGCCTCCTCGGGGTGTGCGTCGAAGGGCCTCTCAAGGACGAGCAAGCCCTCTAATGAAACCCTGAGGAAGAAGCGTATCATGTAGGATCTCCAAATGAGAGATTCCCATGAGGAAGACGATGTAAGGTCATCGCATGGGCTCGCCATGCCCAGGCCACGCTCGGAGATCAACCATAAGGTAGCTGCATGGGCTTGCAGTCTCATCTCCAAGACACCAGTGATCCTAAAGAAGGAAAAGTGATCAAGACTCCAATCATGAAGACTGATGAAGAAATCGACAAGTGAAGAGACACTTACCCAAATTCTGGAGGCTCTTGATAATCCTTCAAGAAACCGTCGCACCAAGCCATCTAGAGGGCAATGCCTTCTGATGAAGAAAGAGTCAAGGAAGAGAAGATGATCGATGTTGTGTTGTTGAAGTAACTAAAGCCAAAAGGGGACCTATTTATAGGCCCAAATGGAAGGAAGAGAGGTGAACCGCCAGCGTCCTATTAAAAGCGGAACCCCACTATTTGCACATTGAGAATCGCTCTACAAGTCATCGTATCATGACGGTCAAAAACCCCTGCCATGCAGAAGGATTTGATACCTGACCTGCCTGTCACCTTAGCATAATTTATGGCTTCGCCATGATTTTCTCCACCATACTCTGCCAAGCGAAATCCACGGGATTTAACAATACCACCACCGCCAATGGCTGGCCTGGGGCCGCCAAGATAAGTCTCCAATTCTCCATAATTTAAATTTCAATTTGACATGTCAGTCAAATTTGGAATTTATTCACTTGCAAGAACGAATATCAGAGCAGTAGCAGTTTTTTCCCACTCTGTATCCATTATCCGCTCTGGTTGAGTCATTGGAAGGCCCCTCTGCTTCCGAGTGCTTAATAAGTTTGTGGCTCTTAAGCATTTTCCCTTGGGACCTGCCGCGGTCTTCCTACTCTATATCCACGATTAGCTCTGGCTAAGTTAGTGAAGATCTACCAGGGATGCTAAATGACAGCTCTCTTTTGGAAATCTCCTCTATGGGATTTCGCCATCACTCACTATGTGGTCTATGAAAGTGTGGTTCAAAAAAGCGTGTATGTGTCGTGTGTTATCCCTGCACTAGCGAACCTGCACTATGGCTAAATGATCACCACCAGTCGGATTGAATACAAAAATATAAAGTGACCAAACAACATTATGTTAAATGTCATGCAAATATGTCACACATATTTTGTCACTTGATAGGTGTAGGAGGAGCATGAGGATAATATCCTATATCAGTAGTCAAGGTGTCGGTAGCTTCCTCAACTTCGGAGTAAACTCGTTGGGCGTCGGCCTCGCTGAAATGCGTTGGCCACCCCGCCTGGATGAGATCCAGTCTGATGGTCAGGTAAAGTGCCCGAGCAACCCCCAGCACATGAGTGGCATTTGTCTTTGTGAAGTACCAAGCCGACTACTCAGCCGTCCTTCAGTGCCGACCAGCCGAGCAAATGACTCATTCGCCAACCACTGAGTCCTCGGGGGCTGTCATCAACTAATTGGATCATCGCCTCTGCCCTCCATGCATGTCCGATGGGCATCCAGATGCCTCTAGGTGCTCGCTAGACAACGCTCCAGGTCTTCAAACTGAGCGGTCATCTGATAGTGGACAACTATAGAGCGAAATAGAGTTTTTAGGGCATAAATTGATGAAATTCTCCTTAGAAGAAAAAAAGTGATCAGAACTTCAAACTTTTATACTCACTGTGCCATTTCTGGGCCGAAGCCTCAAACTCGGTGAGCTGCTTCTTCAACTTCTCCAGCTCGGCGGAGGCAACACCTCTTTGTCAATGTTGTCGATCCTCCTGGACATCTCTTTGTGATCATCATTGTGTCTTCTTCTTGGCAGGGTCGAAGGATAGCCTTTGCATGACTCGAGCTAAGTCGAGGTGACCTGTGCCGTTGAGACGACCACCACCATTGTGGGCTACTCGACACCGTCGGGGTCACCTAAGGGTGGGCCACCTTTGGTGGGTGATGCGGTGGGGTCCAAATCTTCTTCGCCGAGAAGGTCCAAGGACCTGCCGACGACTACGGGGGTTGTCGCAGCGGAGCACACCATGCTGGGGGAGGAGTGCTCTGCTCCTCTCGTTATGGTTAAGGCATTGCCACCGCCTTCTGTGCATGCTCCCGCTCAGCGATGGTCAGTGGCCACAGCCAAGCACTTGAAGTCGATCGAGCACCATAGCTAGAAGATGACGGTAAGCTTTCCTACAAAAAAGGTTTGCATACCTTGGCGTATAGATTAACCTAGGTATCCGCGCAGGATGTGACTCTTGAAATAAGAGAGTGGATCGACGCTAGGGATGCCGAGCTATCTTGGAAGGACAATGTGCTACGGTGGCTAGAAACAGAGAATGATGGTCTCTGAGGGGAGCTTCGCATCCTTTGCGAGCAACTCGGCCTCCAGGCCCTTGGTACATATCAATTTTTTCAATACTTTCATCATTAGATCCGGAGCATAATTCTTCTTTGTTTTCGCAGAGTTGTCAGCGTCGAGTGAGCGTTTGGAGATGGTTGTCGGCTAAGCGCAGCGTTCGGAGGACACTGCGGTAGCCGAGACGGATGTTGTCTCCACTGAACTAGAGAAGCTAAAGAAGCAGTTCACCAAGTCTGAGGCTTCAACCAAGAAATGGCATGGTGAGTATAAAAGTATGGATTTATTTTGAGCGCTTTTTCTTCCAGGGGGAATTCCATCAACTTTTGTCTTGAGAATTCTATTTTGCTCAGTAGGGATCTATTATTGGATGATCGCCTAGTTTGAAAACCTAGAGCGGTGATTGGCAAGCAGCCAGAGGCAGCTGAACACCTATGCGACATGCACACAGGCGATGATCCGAATGGTTGATGATGATCCCCCTAGCACTCAGTGGTCTGTAGACGAGTCATTTGCTCGGCTGGACGGTGCTGAAGGTTGGTTGAAGCAGTCGGCTCGGGACTTCACAAAGACGATGGCTAGTAATGTGTTGGGGGTCATCCGGGCGCTGTACCCGACCATCCGACTCGATCTCGTCTAGGCGGGGTGGCTAGTGCATTATAGAGAAGCCGACGCCCAGCGAGCTTATGCCGAGGTCGAGGAAGCGGCCGACGCCTTAACTACTAACATCGAGTATTATCCTCTTGCACCTAGTGAGTGACAAAAATATGTGTGACATGTTTGCAAGACATGTAATATGATGTTTCTTTGGTAACTTTTAATATTTTTATATGCAATCCTACTGTTCGTGATCATTTGGCCATGGTGCCAGCTCGCTAGCGTAGGGATAACGCATGCAACATACATGCTTTTTTGAATCGCACTTTTATAAGCCACATGAACCACACGAAGCAGTCGGTAGATGCAACCCTTCTGGAATGTAATCTAGCCGACTAGCCAGAGCTGATCGTGGATACAGAGTGAGTGATCGCAAAATCCCGTAGAGGAGATTGCAAAAAGAGGGCAGTCGTTAAGCATTCTGGGGAGGTCTTCACTAACTCAGTCAGAGCTGATCACGGATACAAAGTAAGAAGACCGCGGCAGGTCCCAAGGGGAATGCTTAAGAGCCACAAATTTGTTAAGCACTCAGAAGCAGAGGGACCCTCTGTGACTCAGCTAGAGTGGACCATGGATACAGAGTGAGAGAAAACCGCTACTACTCTGATAATCGTGCTCACAAGTAAACAAATTCCAAATTTGAATGATGTATCAAATTGAAATTTGAAGCATAGAGAATTGGAGACTTATCTTGGCGGCCCCGGGCCGCAGCGGTGGTGGGATTGTTAAATCCCATGAATTCCTCTTGGCAGAGTCCGGTGGAGAAAATCATGGCGAAGCAATAAATGGCGCTGAGACGATGGGCACGTCAGGCGGCGAATCCTTCCCGCATGGCACGGTATATTGACCGTCGTGATACAGTTATTGGCGGAGCGATCTTCAGTGCATCATCAGTGGGGTTCTGCTTTTAAATAGCGCGCTGGTGGTTCGCCTTCCTTCCTGTTACATGGGCCTATAAATAGGGCCCTCTATCTTCAGTTTCTCCAACATCGTGGCACAAATCATCTTCTCTGCCTTGACTCTTCTCTTCATCAGAAGGCGCAACCCTTTTGATGTCTTGGTGCGACAGTTTCTTGAAGGGTTATCAAGAGCCTCCAAACTTCGTGTAAGCAAATCTTCACTAGTTGACTTCTTCACCAACCTTCATTGCTAGAGTCTTGATCATTCTTTCTCTCTTGAAGATAACCAGCGTCTTGATGATGAGCCTACAAGTCCATGCGGCGACGTTATGGAGGAACTCCCAGCGCAGCATGCGCGGGGCGAATCCATGTGGCAACCTTACGTCGTCCTCCTCATGGGAATCGCCCGCCGTCGGTGCGGTGCTACTTCCTCAGGTTCGGAGCAGCACAGAGTACTACGCGGCAGAGGAGACCTTGCTGAGCAGATAAAAAGCTCACCAAGGCTCTCTCCGGTCATCCCCCGAGAAGAGGGATCATCTCCCTCGATCCGCTGGCTTGCCCGGCGTGCTGGCGCTCCCGACCGGGGATCCTCTCGATGCACTTCTTCCTCGGTGTATCGTCAAAGGGCTTCCTCGTCCTTGAAGACCCCTTTGACGTGTCCCCGAGGAGACTAGATCCTACTGAGTAGATAAAACACAGAATAGAAGAAATCATTGTACATGTACATATCATCAGAATATAATAAAGATTTCGTCATTCTCGGCATTTGCTTTCTTGTCCAATTGCTTTCGAAACTTGGCCCAGCTTAATCGATGTATCTAAGGTCTATGTAACGTAGCGAGCTCAGGCCACATGCACATTGTTTAGAACCATTATATTCACGTTCAGCCAAGGGTGAGTATCAGTAGTCGGCCAAAGATAGCGCTCGTTAGAGCCCCCAAGCAAATGAGTGACCCTCACAATGACTACGCTAGAGCGGACCGTGGTTTCTTTAGTTAGAGTGATCGGAGGCAATCAGTAACTCACGTCATCGCACAAATGGCACCACACCATCGGATGTGTGACGCCACGTCATAGACATGTGGCGCCACATCCAAGATAATGACTTTTGTCATAGTAAATGCCAATATCGTCACTGACACATATCTATGACGAACTTATGATGAAATCATGGTCGTCGTCTATGGCGTGTCACAAATGTTGCACCGTGACGATTTATCTTATTTCGTCACAGATAAGGTTACAACCATGACGATTTGGCCGTTGTCACTGAACTAGTTCAGACCACATGGACACGTTGCGCCACGTTGTCGTTGACATGGCATCACGTGGGCGCAAATGTGGCACCACGTGTCTATGATGTGGCGTCATGCGTCCGATGACATGGTGCCATTGGCAAGATGACGTGGCATCACTAGCACGATGACATGGCACCACGTGGGCGATGACATGGCGCCACAAGAGTGATGAGATGGCATCACATACTCGATGACATGGCATATACGTAATGACGTTTGTTTTTCATCACAAAAAATTGAAAAATTTGAAAATGTTGAGTTTTAAGTTTGTAATATTTAGGCTAGGACTAACTTCACAAAATTACATTCGTATTATTCCAAAAATAGAAAAGGACTCCAATCAATCAAGCACAAACATAGGTTCATACTTCATAAATTATTTTTTACCTCCAAAACTTAATAGAGAGATCACCACCATCATTCACAACAGAAACCAATATAGCAAGGAAGATAAGTTAGATCCTTCCCCATAGAAACCAATATAGCAAAGAAAATAAATTAGAGTAACTAATCCAAAATAGAAATTCCAAAATCTACAAATTCCCGTCTTGAGCATTGACTTCTCAGTCCTACCACCACCAGCTACCAGACCAATCATGGCATGATAGCTACTCGAGAGAATCTTCTTGGCACTGGAAGGGAGGTTGATCCTGCAATATAATAAACGGTCTTGTGGATTATACAAGACTATTTGTCATTGATATTATTAAGTAATTGTCAAAACACATAAAAATCCATAAGCATCTGGAGAACTGACCAATAAAATCAAGCATGGCAATCAATCAAGCACATAGTGTGAAGATTTACCTTTTACAACATACAGAATGTAATTAGTAAAACAACAAAAGCAGGATACTACAATATGATTTCACTACCTTTCAATGAACCCTTCCTCACTCCACCATTAGGATTTAAATGTTATCGGTTGCTTTTCCTACCTGATTTTTTTTTTAAAAAAAATGAATCGTTAGACAACACCAAATCAAATCGAAACATAACAACTAATAGTTGTAATTTATAATGAAACAAAAGCAAAAGAGTGATTTTGAAGGAGGATAGAAAAAACTTACGGCAACAACAGATTTATTCTTGGGGTTCTTCTCCTTGAACTCCTTGCGGAACTGCTCCCTAATCGGAACAAGTATAGCCTAAATTGAATGACAGAAACTCTCAATAAAAACAACAATGTTCTTGGTTATGAAAGAACCAAAATTTGGGTAAGCATGGAAATATGTAGATAAGTTACCACAAGCCCTAGCTGTATAGATGATAGGCTGAACCAAGTGGTTCAACTGAGTTCAGTAGACCGAGGAGGAATAAACACCATTAGAGTTAATCAGTGAATGACAACTACAATAAATTACAAAGCAACCAAAATAGGGAATCACTAACTTGCAAAGGTATGGATGCTCCAGGCGTTGGCGTATTGCACTAATATCATAACCGAAAAGGAGACATCCCAAAAGTAGGGAACAAGAACCTAGGTTCCGAACATTGATCCTTAAGTCCTCAAAAAGCCTTATATAATTTGTTGTTTCCACTTTATACATCTAGTTTTGGATCCATATTCCAGGTATAATTGATATGATAAGTACCAATGGTTTAGATCCAAATGTAGCATATGCATTCAATTTGGAATCAAAATTTTCTACAGACCTAACATTCCTGAATTATGACATGTGATCTTAACTGCTGCAAGCACATGAATGCAGGCAAGATATGAAAATGATGAATCATATGGTATCTGAATTACAAATTTACAATGCATAATGAATTGTGACATGGTTGTCTCATCAACACGATGGAGCAAGCAGAATGTACTAAACAACATAGTCTGAATTCCATGAATTGGGAAGTAGGATCTATTAAGCTGGAACAGAATCAGAAGGCTCCACACGATCGAGTGATCATCCGACATCTAAGACTAATCAAGGGCAATACGCTTGCAGATGGGAAGAGAGGGGAGGGAGAGAGAGGAGAGGACTTGTCAGCCATGTTGGCGATGGTGCTGAATACGCCGCAGACTCCAGGCACCCTCCCTTCACCGTCCGTCACGAAGAATCCCGACGGGCACTGCTCAGCTTGCATATAATGCGACAACAGGAGGCCCCGGAACTGAGGTTTTGTGCTGGCATAGATGCGGACGCTCTCACCAAGCCCCACGGCACACATGAGGAACTGCAAAATCGGGGCTCGTGCGCAGTTACCTCTCTTTGCGATCGGTAGTGATTCTCGATGAACTTCTTCACGAAGGCGACACGCTCCATGGTGAGGGTGGACCCCACAACCTCTGCCTCCATGCCCTCCCCTTCCTCCGCCACAGAGGCTAGCGGCTCTGCGGCGCCAGCCGCCGCCAGAAGTGCACGGAGGGGTGTAGGACCGAAAGTAGCGACCAGAGGGGGGTGAATGGGCGCCTAAAAAATTCTTGCGAATCAATGGCCTGCTCCCAACACTCAACGCACCTCAACAGACTAACGGTAAAAAGTAAACAGATCAACAGAGCCTCAAAAGATCTAGCCTAAAAACAACCGGTGTCCCAGACAAAGAAACACCAACATATTTGATCATATAAAAAATGCAAGTAAATAATAGAGCTTGCATACGATTCAAAATGCACTAACAAAACAAATTTATCAGTAACTAATTTTAGTGCATTAATCGACTCCTAGAAAATTAATCCAGCACAAAATATTCTAGAGGCAAAAATAAAATAGGTGCACTTAAATGAGGAAAGAACAACATTGATTACTGTGCTTCAATGTGATTAGTACGTTCAGTGTACAGAAATAGTCCGGCCAACAAGTAAAACAAAAATTGCTTAGGCACGATTTTCAAGGATAAACTAATCTCAAAAAATCAAATAGTGCTAGCCATAATTAGTACACTAACCATGCATATTTCTGAACAGAGGAAAGTTAATCGGAATAAAAATAAAAACTGCATGCAAAATAAAAAAAAACAAACACAGTGTGCAGATGAAAATCGGAAACAAGAGTTCCCTGAGAAAAACCGGCGGTGGGATTCCTTCGCCTGGTCACATGACGAAGCCTCGATCTGCGTGCGCCTGGAAGTCCTTCGAAAGCCAACCAGACCCTTCTGGTTTCTTCGCCGTGGCTTGCAATTGATAGCACTAAGCAGCCTAGCTGTTGGCTTCACGTGGCCTTGCTGCTGCGCATGCCGCACGGAGGAGAAGCACTCAAGTGCTGTCCGCACGCAAGCCAAGAGTCCTGGTGGCCAAGCGACCACGACGGCTAATGCATCACGGAAGAGATGCGCCGAGAGAGAAAACTCTTGGTGAGAAGAGAAAGAGAATCCTGGTGGCGGCGGAAGAACAGTGGAGAGGGAAGAAAAATTTGACCCACGAATTTTAGAAATCTGGAAAGTGTATTTCAAAAATGGGTACCCTAACCCTAGGCTATTGGGGCCTATTTATAGGCAGCCCATTAAATGGGAAAATGCAGAAATACCCCTAGGGTTTTTTACAGACGCTGAATAAAAATGGAAAAGACCGAAATGCCCTTAGGGTTTTTTACAGACTCGACTGACAGACTGTGGGCCTAAAGGCAAAATAGTAAAAACCTAAATAAAGGTAACTTGTCCTGATGCGGAGCTTTCGTAGCAGCTACGGCTTCACCTCAGGACGGTCAGATCCGAAATCAACGGTCGTCAGTTTTGCGCCGAAACTGACAAAGCGTCCACCGTCTTCGCACCGGGTTCCCGGATTGGGCCGGCCTGATTCCGCGGCTCCCTCAGCCCGGCAATCACTCACCGCCCGTGTACCTGAGTCAATCCCGGTCAACAGTCCAGTGGATCCTCTGCTGCTCCTAGCCCATGTACCCGGATTGGGCCAGCCCGACTTCGCGGCCCCTCTGCCCGACAGTCGCTCGCTGCCCGTGTACCTGAGTCACACGCGGCCCAGACGCAACATGTCTTCTCTCTCATTTCAGTCCTCTTTGACTATCGTTGACAATGACTCATCACATCTGGAGCCATGAGGCCCACGCTATTCAGCATGGCTCCTCAATCTCCCCCTTGATGAGTGCATTGTCAACACTTCACTTCATCTGCTCTTCAGAACCTGCAAGCAACTGTGGAAACACGAAAACAAAACACAAGAAAACAAAGAAGAAGAAAATAAAGTAAAAGTTTAACCCTAATGACCAAAAAAAACCGAACAAAAGCAAGAGACGGTCATTATGGTTAACCAAAAGTCAAAACTCAAAAACGAGTGCAGTCTCAGAAACATCAACAAGGATATCAAAAGAGTAAGGACAAACGGGACAAAAACTCCCCCTGAAACAAATCCCAGAGAAAGCCAAAACTCCCCCTTAAACTCTTATACCAAAATTTCTCCCCCTTGTTGACAAGTGAACTCATCAAGCACTCTAAAAACGACACTGACTCCCCCTGAAATGCAACTCCCCCTCAAAATATGCAATGAATGCAACTGGGGTGCAGGTGGAGTGTAGAAAGCATGCTTCTCAGATATGATTGACTGCAATTACAACATCTAACAAGTATAGCAAAAGACATACTGTCTAAGACACATGGCATGATCAGTGCAACAGATGATATCTAAAGAAAGTCATTAGCACGCATTTTTCAGTTTTTGTAAACAAAAGCATCACCACATTTTCCAGTTAACAAGCAAGGTAAAACATGAGATGCAGAAGCTAACTGATATCTACCAAGATAAGCATTGTCCAAAACAAAGTGCTTCAGCAAACTTGTTGTCTTTTTAATTTTCAGGCTTTTTCATTTTCCTTTTTCATTTTTGCCAAGGGTTATTTGCATGTCAAACCTTATGCTAACCGACCAAGTCAAGCCTAGGCCAGAACTGGACCATCGGAAGCTTAAGACATTGGTCTTGGCATACATTACACTGTCCTAGTTCATACCAAAGTGCTATGGTAAGCAGTCCAGAACAATGCAATGCGACAAAGCAAATCCACTTGGATCTTTTCAACTCAAGCATAAAAGGGCATGGAATTTTCATTCATTTTTGATTCTTTATCATTTTTATAGCATATTTTCCATGTTAAAGCATAAAGATGTCCAAGTTGCATATCTGCATCTATGAGATGAACTAGCTACAAGGCATGTAACAGATAGCAAAAGCACTCAGCCTACACATGCTAGTTACCAGAAGCAATGGTGATCATTTTTCAAGTTTAAAGTGTAAAAGCCATGCATATGACAGATATCAGACATATCCAATGAGCTGAAGCAAAGCATGATCATTGACAAGTAAGCAAAAGCATGTACTAGCTAGAATAAGTAAAGCAGTTCAATCATATAACAGAAGCAGGCTCAAAAGTGTGATATGTGAATATGTATGATATGAACACACACCAAAAGACTCAAGAAAAAAGTAAAGAAGAAAGAAAAACTGACACAAAATATCCTAAAAAGGATACACAACACCCAAATCCCCTCGTAAACGCTCGAATGTAGACTGATCTAGGGGTTTGGTGAAAATATCAGCCAACTGATGATGGGTATCAACATGAACAAGGTCAATGACACCTTTCTCATATTGATCCCGCAAAAAGTGAAAGCGCACATCAATGTGTTTGGTTTTGGAATGAAGACATGGGTTTTTCCCTACACTAATTGCACTGGTGCTGTCGCAAAACAAGGGAACTCTGGTAGGAAAGAACAACCCAAAATCTCGCAGAGTGGAAATCATCCAAACCAGATGTGAGCAGCAGCTAGCAGCAGCTACGTACTCAGCCTCAGTGGTCGAAAGAGCAACTCCAGATTGCTTTCGAGAAGACCAAGAGACAAGAGAAGAACCGAGAAACTGGCAAGTACCGGAAGTCGACTTGCGATCCAACCGGCACCCACCAAAGTCAGCGTCCGAAAAGCCAGATAAATCAAGAGATGATGATGCTGAATAGTAGAGACCAAGATCAGGCACATAAGTGAGATACCTGAAGATGCGCTTGACAGCCTGCCGATGAGACGCGCGTGGTGAAGACTGGAAGCGCGCGCACAGTCCCACGGCGAACTGTATGTCTGGCCTCGTCGCCGTCAAGTACAGCAGCGAACCGATCATCCCTCGAAACTCTCTCTCGTTGACCTTGACGCCGCTCTCGTCCTTGTCCAGGCCCCCAGATGTACCCATTGGGGTCATCTGAGGCTTCAGCTCTCCACCAAAGTCGAATTTCTTCAACATGTCCCGAGTGTACTTACCCTGGTGGATGAAGGTGCCGTCCTTGGTCTGCTTGATCTGGAGCCCTAGAAAGTACTTGAGTTCACCCATGAGGCTCATCTCGAACTCGCTGTGCATCTGCTCAGAAAACTTGGACACAAGATCATTAGTAGTACCGCCAAAGATAATATCGTCCACGTATATCTGAGCGACTAAAAAATCTGAAGCATCTCTGAGCAAGAAGAGAGTCTTATCCACAGAACCCATCACAAAGCCCTTCCCCAACAAAAACTGCTTTAACCGGTCATACCAAGCCCTGGGGGCTTGCTTTAACCCGTATAAAGCTTTCTGCAGCTTAAAAACATGTCGAGGAAACTTGGGGTTCTCAAAACCGGGGGGCTGCCTAACATAAACCTCCTCCTCTATGTACCCGTTCAGAAAAGCACTCTTGACGTCCATTTGAAAAAGCTTAAAACCCTTCGAAGCGGCAAAAGCTAAAAGAATGCGAATGGACTCAAGACGGGCAACAGGGGCGAAGGTTTCTTCAAAATCAATACCTTCCTTCTGGCAAAAACCCTGGGCAACTAGTCGAGCTTTGTTGCGCACCACAACCCCATCTTCACCTTGCTTGTTCTTGAACACCCACTTGGTGCCTATGGGGTTGCATCCTGGTGGCAGCTCTACTAGAGTCCAAACCCGATTGCGGACAAAATTCTCAAGCTCTTCTTGCATGGCATTAATCCAGTTCGAGTCAGAAAGAGCATGAGAAATGTCTCTGGGCTCAAAAGATGCAACAAAAGCAGATTCAGCAAACACAGCAAGAGAGTCAACAGACGAACGCAAAGTTCTTGAAGACACATCACCGATGATGAGCTCTGAGGGGTGATCACGCTGAACTGCTCGGGATCCCTGGTGATCTGAAGTCACCTCACCGGAGTCAGCAGCTGGCACCTCTGGACTCGACTGAGGGGGCTCGATCGAAGTGGAAGAAGTGATCAGAGGTCCGCCCTTGTCCTCAGTCGAAGTCTCAGAAGGTGTGGGCTCTGCAGGAGGTGCAGAAGGCCCACCCTCATCAGCAGCTGGAGTATCCTCATCTTCCTCGAAGATGGACTCTCCGAGCTCACCATCACCAGAAAGCTCAAAAGAAGGAGATGAAGAAGGCAAGGACTCATCAAAAGAAACCTCGCAAGTCTCGACAAGCTGCTGGGAGTCGAGGTTCCAAACACGAAAGCCTCGAGAATGCAAAGCGTAACCAAGAAAAACTCCATCCCAGCAACGAGACTCAAATTTATCCAAATGCCCTCCCTTCTTGAGCACAAAGCACTTGCAGCCAAACGCTCGCAAGTGGCTCACCTTGGGCTGTCTGCCAAACCGCAACTCATATGAGGTCTTACCAAGGTAAGCTCTAAGAAAAATGCGGTTGGCCAGATAGCAAGCCGTGTTCATGGCTTCAGCCCAAAAGCGCCTAGGAGTCCTATGCTCATCGAGCATCGTCCTGGCCATCTCGACTAGCGTGCGGTTCTTTCGTTCCACAACGCCATTCTGTGGGGGAGTGTAAGGAGCAGAAAACTGATGGTCAAGACCCTGATCACTACAGAAGCTGACGAACTGAGAGTTCTTGAACTCAGAGCCGTTGTCGGAGCGAATTGCTCGCATCCGACCATTGTTCTCATTCTTCAGCTTCAAAATCAGGTCATGAACAAATTGAAAAGTTTCATCCTTAGACTCCAAAAAGAAAACCCACGAGAATCGAGAAAAGTCGTCAACAATCACAAGAGCGTACCACTTCCCACCGACTGAGCGTACCCGAGCTGGACCGACAGTGTCCATATGTAATAGCTCGCCCGGATACGAAGTCATCACCTGAGTCACAGGTGAGTGAGAAGCAGCAACCATTTTCCCATGACGACAGGGATGGCAAACTAGATCTTTCTCCATTTTAAGCTTGGGCAATCCTCGGATGAGGTCCATAGAGCTTAACCTGACTAGCAGATCAAAACTCAAATGACCTAACCTCCTATGCCACTTCCAGAGCTCAGAAGAAGATCCAGCAATCAAACAACGAGAAGGGCCAAAAGAACTAGAGAAGTCAATTCGAAAAACTTTACCGAACGGTAAGATCTGGCAAATCAAAGACCCTCTAGAATCAAACACAGAAGAATTGCCCTTCTTAAAACGCACCTCCAAACCATCCTCAAGAAGTTGCGAAACAGAAATCAAATTAAAGTTCAAGTTTCCAACCAAAGCAACGTTATTTAATGAAAAATGGTCTGAAATGCGAATTGAGCCAATGCCACTTACTTTCCCTTGACCACTGTTCCCGAAGGTGATGTACTCTTTGGAGCTCGGGGGAGTGAGACTGGAGAACCATCTGCGATGTCCCGTCATGTGGCGAGAGCATCCTGAGTCCATAATCCAAACGTCCTCCAGTCCCTGATCCTGCACAATCAGTGGTTGTAAGTGGGAGCAAATGGTCCGGCACCGGGTTTAGCAAACGAGCTAAACCAGTGTCGAGCCATCTGCTCAAAAGACGGAAAGCGGAAATCATCAGAAAAGTTTGGACCAAAACGCGTCTCAAAGCGCGGTCCTCGGTTCTGCCTAAAACCTCGGCTACGAGGTCCAGGTCCGTAGCCAAAACGGCCTGGAGCTCTACCGGAACGAGCACCACCATCTGGAGCACGGGCATGAAAGCCGTCTCCTCTACCACCACCTACACGACGCGGCCTGGCCTCCAGCCTCTCCCCGCGTCGAGGAACACGCAGTCTACCACCCTGCTGGTAGAACTGCTCCTGACCACCACGAGCACGCTCTGCTCTCTCAACCCGCTTCCTCCTGAAGCAAAACTCCGCAAGATGCCCGTCTCTCTGACAATACTCACAATGATAGGTGGGCTTCTTGTGATGAGGTTGAGGCTTGGGGTTCTTGGGCTTAGTGGTGTTTGGTGTTGTCTTCTTGGGTTGAGAGGGTCCAGGAAGAGAGTCTAGAGAAGTGTGGAGAAGTTTGGGCTTTGGAACCCAGATGGGTTTCTTGGGTGGAGCTTTGGGTGGTTCATGGATCACTCCATCCTTGGGCTGACAAGCCTGGGAAGACTCAGTGGAATGGGTCTTGGGATATCTCTGCTCAGGAGTCATTTTACTCCACTCCACTGCCCGGCTAATGGCACTCTCAAAGTCAGCCTTGGTATAGGTGTAACCTACCCCAAACCCATCCTGCCTCTTGAACTGCTGGATCATCATGCCGAGCTGTGGCTCTCTGGCACTGATCCAACTCAGGATAGACCGGAGGTAAAAGTTCTCATTCTGAGAATCAGCTAGCTCCTCTCTCAAAGAAGCTAGTACCTCCACCTGAGACAAGCAGGTCTCACACTCACTATCTATCTGGACAGACTTCTCGGCTTTCAGCTTAATCAACTCCATTCTAAGAGACAGACAGTTCTCACAGACAGTGGGTGGAACTGACAATGTCTCAAGCTCTAGCCTAGTCTGCGCAAGCTCAACTCTCATTCTCTCCAAATCACCCAGATGCTTATCGCCCTTGACTTTCAGCTCAGCTAAACTAGCAAGATGAGATGGGCAATCAGCACAGGGTACGACGACAGTGGCTTGAGCATCTTTCAGCTCCAGCTGAGCGCTTTCAAGCTCAGTGGCCAAAGCGTCCCTCTCATCAACCCTTTCTGTGTACCTGGACTTCAGAGTCGACAGGTCACACAGAAGCACCTCACACTTTGGGCACTCACTGCTATCACCCAAGCAAGGGGAAGAAGATAGACTCTCAATTCTGCCGTTGGCCACGGCAAGCTCACTCTCTAACTCATCTATCCTCTTCTTAGCCCCTCTAAGCAGTTTTTCCCGATACTTTAACTCCTGACGATTGCTTTCAAGTAAATCAACGATTTCGCGTTCATAGGATGATACCTTTTCGTTGTCGTCGTCGTCGGAGTCATCGGAGGAGCTCTTCTCTTTCTTATCCCCAAGAGCCATTGAGCAGAAACTCTTGCGGGATCTTCGGCGCTGATGTGAGCGGCTCTTCGGTCTGTCACCGAAGGCCATGAAGCAAAGGCCCGCTGGATCGTCCTTGTCCTTCCCCTTCCTGATGATGATCTCCTCATCGCTCGAGCTCGATGAAGAGGAAGAAGATGTGGACCGCTTGGAGTAGCTCTTCTCCATCTCAGCGAAGAAGGCCTTGTCTCGCTTTTTGTTCTCTCGCCGGTAGTCCTTCAGGGCCTTTCTGAAGAATCTGGTCTTTGGCTTGCCCTTGTTGAAGGAGGAGCTGTCGTGCTTGCCGGAGTCGTGGAAGCCACCACCGGTGCCCTTCTTGTGGCCATTGCGCTTGGGGCAGTCGGCGATGAAATGTCCTGGATCACCACACTCAAAGCATCCGGTCTTTGTGCCGTGTCTTTTGAACATCCTCTTATCATAGACACGACGCACCCGGTTGTTAAAAAGACACAAATCATCATCTCCCAACGACTCAAGCTGATCCTCAGTGATAGACATCAAAGAGAACCCAACACAACTCACAGAAGAGGGATCAACAGAAGGTGTAGCAAGGGCCAGAGACTTTGATCCAGAGCCAGTGAGATTTGATCTCAACTGGGTATCAACCTCGGTGGCCTTCAGCTTGCTAAACAAATCAGAAATGGTCAAGGTATCATAAGAAGTGCTCTCAATGATAGAGGATACCTTGATCTCCCAGATCTTTGGGTCCAAGGTATGAAGAACCTTGAGCGCCTGTTCATGATCTGAGACTAACTGAACACCCTCAGCCTTGTTGTCCCGAAGCTTGTTTATGATCGACTGAAAACGACCAAACAACGCTTTAACAGATTCACCCGGCTTTTGTGTGAAGTTCTCGTACTCACGCCGGTAGGTCTGATAGAGCCGAGCCTTGACCTGAGCTGTCCCCTCATGGTGTGCCTGGAGGGTAGCCCAGATCTCTCTCGCAGTGGAGAGATGGCTCACACGCTCAAACTCAGTGGGACCTAAACCAGAAAACAAGATGTTCACCGCTTTGCTATTGTTCACATGCTGGGCGATGATACCAGGAGAATCACGCTCAGCAACTGGCAATATGACAAACGTAGCGTGAACGCAAATGTCCCAGATGTCCGAGCTTTGGCTCATGAGATAGGCTCGCATGCGAGTCTTCCAATAATTATAGCCATAAGCTTCCAAGGACGGGACCTTGCCAGGAGAAGTCATGATCACTACTGAGGTTTAGAACCGGTTAAGGTATGGAAAAACCCTAACCAGGCTCTGATACCACTTGTAGGACCGAAAGTAGCGACCAGAGGGGGGGTGAATGGGCGCCTAAAAAATTCTTGCGAATCAACGGCCTGCTCCCAACACCCAACGCACCTCAACAGACTAACGGTAAAAAGTAAACAGATCAACAGAGCCTCAAAAGATCTAGCCTAAAAACAACCGGTGTCCCAGACAAAGAAACACCAACATATTTGATCATATAAAAAATGCAAGTAAATAATAGAGCTTGCATACGATTCAAAATGCACTAACAAAACAAATTTATCAGTAACTAATTTTAGTTCATTAATCGACTCCTAGAAAATTAATCCAGCACAAAATATTCTAGAGGCAAAAATAAAATAGGTGCACTTAAATGAGGAAAGAACAACATTGATTACTGTGCTTCAATGTGATTAGTACGTTCAGTGTACAGAAATAGTCCGGCCAACAAGTAAAACAAAAATTGCTTAGGCACGATTTTCAAGGATAAACTAATCTCAAAAAATCAAATAGTGCTAGCCATAATTAGTACACTAACCATGCATATTTCTGAACAGAGGAAAGTTAATCGGAATAAAAATAAAAACTGCATGCAAAATAAAAAAAAACAAACACAGTGTGCAGATGAAAATCGGAAACAAGAGTTCCCTGAGAAAAACCGGCGGTGGGATTCCTTCGCCTGGTCACATGACGAAGCCTCGATCTGCGTGCGCCTGGAAGTCCTTCGAAAGCCAACCAGACCCTTCTGGTTTCTTCGCCGTGGCTTGCAATTGATAGCACTAAGCAGCCTAGCTGCTGGCTTCACGTGGCCTTGCTGCTGCGCACGCCGCACGGAGGAGAAGCACTCAAGTGCTGTCCGCACGCAAGCCAAGAGTCCTGGTGGCCAAGCGACCACGACGGCTAATGCATCACGGAAGAGATGCGCCGAGAGAGAAAACTCTTGGTGAGAAGAGAAAGAGAATCCTGGTGGCGGCGGAAGAACAGTGGAGAGGGAAGAAAAATTTGACCCACGAATTTTAGAAATCTGGAAAGTGTATTTCAAAAATGGGTACCCTAACCCTAGGCTATTGGGGCCTATTTATAGGCAGCCCATTAAATGGGAAAATGCAGAAATACCCCTAGGGTTTTTTACAGACGCTGAATAAAAATGGAAAAGACCGAAATGCCCTTAGGGTTTTTTACAGACTCGACTGACAGACTGTGGGCCTAAAGGCAAAATAGTAAAAACCTAAATAAAGGTAACTTGTCCTGATGCGGAGCTTTCGTAGCAGCTACGGCTTCACCTCAGGACGGTCAGATCTGAAATCAACGGTCGTCAGTTTTGCGCCGAAACTGACAAAGCGTCCACCGTCTTCGCACCGGGTTCCCGGCTTGGGCCGGCCTGATTCCGCGGCTCCCTCAGCCCGGCAATCACTCACCGCCCGTGTACCTGAGTCAATCCCGGTCAACAGTCCAGTGGATCCTCTGCTGCTCCTAGCCCATGTACCCGGATTGGGCCAGCCCGACTTCGCGGCCCCTCTGCCCGACAGTCGCTCGCTGCCCGTGTACCTGAGTCACACGCGGCCCAGACGCAACAGGTCTTCTCTCTCATTTCAGTCCTCTTTGACTATCGTTGACAATGACTCATCACATCTGGAGCCATGAGGCCCACGCTATTCAGCATGGCTCCTCAAGGGGGCGGGTGGTGGCCGACGGCCGGTGGGGGAGCGGGCTAGGGGCTGGAGTAGATGAAGAGTTGCAGTTGTACTGAGAGGGAGAGAGTGGGTGGGGGTAGGTTTAGGTTTTTGACTAAGTCACGAAGACCACACCTCAAATTTTTAAACAACGTCGTGCCGCTTTGGTGGGATTTTGGGTGGGACCTACATGACAGGTTCATGTTATGTGATATTATTAGCCACATCAGCGATCCGCGAGATGCGTTGCCATTGGCTACCACCGCTTGTGCTTATCTTTGCACATGACATTTATTTCTCAAATAAAAAATTTCTACTTATACATTATTAAATTTAATTTCTCAAATAAAAAATTCCTAATTATACTTTATTAAATTAAATTTATAACTTCAAAAATTGATATAAAAATTCAGAATAATTTAAAAAACCAGAAATTTCAAAATTCATATTTTAGATTATAAGTTGCATATTTTAGATTCTTAGATTTCGAGAATTCATAGAAAATTTGAAAAAGCATTCAAAACAATTCTACGAAATTGTATAAAATTTGAAAAAACATTCAAAACACTTCCAAAAATTTGTATAAAATTCAAAAGTTTCAAAAATTATTTCAATTCCAATGTTATTGCTTCAAAGTTTAAAATATTCGATACCGTTTTCTTATTTATTTTATACGAAAAATACTAATAAAATATTAACTTTATCCGGAACAAGTTGTATAGTTCTCCGAGGCTACACATTTTTAATAACAAAAAACATATTCTGATAGGTGGGGTCTACACGATCAAAATTGATAGTTGCACTTTTATAAAGAATCTGTGTTAATTTAGATGACGAATATTTTTACTTCGTCATAGATGTACGAAGTGGCTGATGCCCACATCCAACATCCATGACGAATATGTTATAATCATCATTAATATACCTTCTTTTGTGACTAAAATTTGTATCGTCATTCTCAAATTGTCATAGATGTAAGGATTTCTAGTAGTGAACGGATACATCTTAGCAAAGGCCGGGTCATAGCGGACCGTGACCGTGAAACCAAAGTGGAGGCAGTCGGTAAATCACGTTGTAGTCGACCCAGAGCGGATCATGGCATTGAGGCTATAACGGTTTAGAGGTTGAATGTGGAACACAATATGCAGGAACACAAATGTCTTTATTATGAAACAATATCAAAGACTTATCTCGCTCAGGGATAAAATCGCTTGAAGTGTTCGATGTTACAGGAGTTCACCAGCTTATGGCCATCTTATCGCATCAAGCGATAGGATCCAGGGTACGTAGCCTCGGCGATAATGAAGTGTCCTTCCCATGGAGCCGAGAGTTTGTGGGTCTTGACTACCGATTGGACTCGGCACTAGACCAAGTCCTGACATTATGGTCACGATACCTCTAGAGGCCTTGCTGGTACCGGACGGTCTGCAATGAAGCAGCCAGTCGGGCTCTTTCCACACTATCGATGTATTCATCCTAAGTACATTTGGCGGTGCCTTCAACATACTGGAGTACCTTCGGGCTTCTGTGCAGCATGTCCACCGGGAGGATGGCCTCTGACCCATACACCAGGAAGAACAGGGTTTGACCAGTGGCATTGATAGGTTGTGTGCGGAGCCACCAAAGAACAGCAGGAAACTCCTTCATCCAGCTGTCACAATATTTATGCAGACGGTCCAACACTCTTGCTTTAAGCCCTTGTAGAATCATTCCGTTGGCATGCTTGGCCTGCCCATTGTGCTTAGGGTGCACAACTGAGGTGTACTTGACTTTGATGCATCGATCTTCACATAAGTCCCAGAAATCATCTAAAGTGAACTGAGTCCCAAGATCTGTAATGATCTGACTCGGGACTCCGAACCGGTAGATTATGCCTTCAATGAATTCCACTGCCTTCTTGGTGGTGTTGATCTTGAGCGGCATGACTTCAATCCATTTGGAGAACTTGTCAATGGCCACAAAGAGACGATCATACCCTACGACGCCTTCGGAAAGGGTCCTATCATGTCCAACCCCTACCAGGCGAATGGCCTGGATGATGGTATGGTCTGGAGAGCTTGTGCAGTGAGGTGGTTTTGATTGGCGAAGAATTGACGCCCTTTGCAACTGTGTACTAGTCAGCGAGCGTCTGAGTTGGCAGTCGGCCAATAAAATCCAGCCCGGAACACCTTGTCGACCAGCGTGTGGGCCCCAGCGTGGTTCCCATAGGTGCCGGCATGGATTTCCTCCAGGATCCTCTATGCTTCAGCCTTGTCGATGCATTTCAACAAGACTCGGGCAACTCCGACCCGATCAGGACATACTTCTTTCTCCTTCTGTACAGCCAAATAATTGCATATTTATCTTTGGGAAGCATCTCGGTGAGGATGAAATGGATCAGCAGTTGGCGCCAGTATTATTCTTCTTCTTTGCCAGAAGTAATCACGGAAATTGATGTAACTTCAACTTCAAGAGGCTGCGAGCTTTCTTGTTTGATGGACGACTTCAATAGTTCTTGAAGGAATATCCCTCCAGGAACTATAGATCCCGATGATCCAAGCTTCTCCAGTGCGCCGGCGGCCGAGTTGTTGTCCCGAGGGACGTGATGGAACTTCAGGCCATCGAACATGCCTTCCATCTTGCCGATCTCCTGGAAGTACGCATCCATCTTCTCATTGACACGGGTCCAGACTTTGTTCACCTGACTGATGACTAGCTTGGAGTCTCTGAACACCACTAGCCATCGAATCCCGAGGGAGACATCAATGTCGAGTCCATGGAGTAGGGCCTCGTACTCGTCCATGTTGTTGGACACGGCAAATCACAGGTGAAGGACATACTTTAAATATTCACCTTGGGGAGATGTCGAGAGCACTCTGGCACCCGCCCCATCTAGGATGAGCGAGCCGTCAAAATGGAGGGTCCAGAAGCTCTTGACAATGATCTCTGTTGGTAGCTGGTACTCAGTCTATATGGCAATGAAGTCAACGAGCGCTTGAGACTTGATGGTGGTCCTTTGGAAGTAGTGCTTGAGACTTGATGGTGGTCCTTTGGAAGTAGTGCTTGAGCTTCCGGACGGTGATGATGACGGCGTACACCAGCTTCTGCACCTAGGTATATCGAACCTTAGACGGCCCCAGGACTTCTAATATGAACTAGATCGGCCGTAGAACTAGGTAGGCGACCCCCTGCTCCGGTCAATCGATGACCAGGGAAGTGCTGACCACATGTGTGGTGGTGGCGATGTAGAGGAGGAGGGACTCCTTCCGTGCCAGTGCAGCAAGTGTTGGTGGAGACATCAATAACTTCTTGAGGTTGACGAACACTTGGTCTACTTCCTCAGTCCAGGTGAAGTCTTCTTTCATCAACAGCTTTAAAAATGGCATCCCCTGCTCCCTGAGATGTGAAATAAACCGGACCATAGAAGTCATACAGCCGAACAGGCGCTGTACATGCTTGACGTCAGCAGGCCTAGCCATGTTCAGGATTGCCAAAATCTTCTCCATGTTGGCTTCAATTCCTCGGTGGCTGACGACGAAGACGAGTAATTTTGTGTTGGGACCCAAAATATGCACTTCTCTGGATTGAGTTTCTAGCAAAACTTGCAGAGGTTATTCATTGTCTCTTGGAGGTCTCCGATGAGGTCTTTAGGTTGCTTTGTCCTGATCACCACATCATCAAAATAAGCCTCGACATTCGGAATGATCTGATCGGCCAGGCAATGCTAAATAGCCTGTTGGTAAGTTGCCCCGGCATTCTTCAACCAATAGGCCATGGAAGTGTAGTAGTAGGAGTCGAATGGCATGATAAAGGCGGTCTTCTTCCGGACTTCTTCTTTCAGGCCAATCTGATGGTAGCCTAAGTAGCAATCAAGGAAGCCCAGGAGGGCGCTGCCGGTGGTCGAATCGATGACCTGATCAATGCGCGGCAGCAGGAATGCATCCTTCGGACATCGCTTGTTGAGGTCGGTGTAGTCAACACACATTCTCTATTTTCCGCTCTTCTTCTACACAAGGACTGGGTTAGCCAGCCAGTCCGTGTGCTGTGCCTCCTTGATGAAGCCGACCACTAGGAGGCAGGTGACTTCTTCCTTTATGAGCTTATTGCGTTCTTCAGTGAAATGATTCATCTTCTACTTGATTGGCGGAGCAGCTAGATCAACGTGGAGTTCATGCTCGATCAGCTCCCTGGGTACGCTTGGCATGTTAGAGGGTCGCCAAGCAAAGATGTTGGTGTTGGAGCAGAGGAAGCTAGTGAGCGCACTTTCCTATTTAGGATCGAGCGCGACTCTGATCAGAGCTATCTTGGAGGGGTCATCTTTTGATAGCCGAATACTTTTGTACTCGGCCATTGATGGCGTCAGCACAGTAAGTGACGGTGTAGAACCTAAGAGCTCTAGTCCATCGGCCGACGTGGTCTTGGCATTGTAGAGCATCTCTGTCATGTAGACAGACATGTCCACGACCTTGTACAATGCGAGGAAATCTTGCCGCATGCACGTGAGGTAGCAACATCCCCCTTCATGGAGAAGGCCCCACCTGGTCCTAGAATCTTGAGGACCAAGTAGGTGTAGTGGGGCACCACCATAAACAAGGCGAGCAAAGATCTTCTGAGGATGGCGTGATACGTGGTCTCGAAATCCACCACGTAGAACCTGACGTGTTTAGTCCGGTAGTTGTCTCGAACAAGGAGCATCATCGATAGGGTGACCGTGCCGAGGGGAAGGGACGCCTTCCCCGAGACAATCCCATCGAAGGTACTGTCAGTCTTCTGGAGCACCGAGATGTCGATGCCAAGATCCCCCAGCATCCTTTTGAATAGGACATCAAGGACACTTCCACCGTCGATCAACACCCTTTTCAGGCGAACCTTCAGGATGACGGAGTCGACGATGAGCGTGAAGCGCCCGGGCTTTGGGAGGTCAATCCACTGAACCTAGCGGTCAAAGGTGATTGAAACCTCGGGCCATTGGAGGTGCTCCGGTGGCTCGGTGCTGATGGCGTTGACGTGGTGGGTCATCAGCTTCTATTGAAGTTTGTCTCGGAGGCCATCGTGCCTCCGAATATCATGGAGACTATGCAGGCAGACTCCTGGAAGTCATTCTTCCAAGGGGCGATGCCTTCTTTGTCTTCGGTATCTTTGGGTCTTCCTTCGTCGGTGTCCCGACGATGCTTGTCGGGTCGACAGGATGCTTTAGCTTCTCTCACCATCTTGTTCTGCACTTGAAAGAAATTCCGAGTGGTGTGATTGCCATTACGGTGAAGGATGCAATACTTATCTAGTAGATCCCTCAGGGCCGAGTCATTTTAGCCTCGTGACCGATTGCCGTGGTTGGCTATCATAATCTCCTTCTCGATCCTTGAAGGTGGGCGATCGGTGGGCCATGGGTGACCAGCGAGCCACTAGCGATCGGTGATGCCCCTTCTTCTCCTTCTAGTCTTCATTGTTGTCGCATGACTTCAGGAGCATCTGCTCCCACTCGGTGTCTTCGGTGCCTGTGAACTGTTTGGCAACAATGATCATGTGGCTAGGATTAGCCGACACATAGATGATCAGGTGGCGGAACAGCTCGGATAGCTTCTATTGGGGGAAAATACTTCATCCTCAGGGATTTAGAGATTGACAGTTAAAGATAACTTATCAGCATCAAAGCTTGCGCTCACCTCCAAAGGTGATGAAGTTTCTAAGCCAAAGGATGCTTCGGCTTATGATTTGAAGGCATCCTCCGAAGGCCCCAAAGCTGTAGTGGAAAACAACCATACTGATAAGACGTCTGCCTTATCTACCTTCTCCGGATATATTTTACTATTTTAGCCCTATTCGGGGTACCGAATAGTTTCCACTATGTCGGTTGTAATTGAGGGGTATATAGGTCTTTTCCTTAAGACTTTTTGCCTATAAATAACGTCCTTCTTACCCTGTAAGAGGCATCGAATACTCATCTATTCAATACATACTTTTGGACTACTTCAAGATATTATCCTATTTGGAGGCTTGGAATAGTTCTAAACACAAATTTCCTGTTTGTTAGTTCTTAACATTCGAGAACCTGTTAGCGTAATCTTTTACAACAACAGTTGGCGCCGTCCGTGGGGAACCTAGTTCTAAAAGCTAGTTCTCTACTGCTGATTGTGCTTCGAAGAGCACTTGCGGAGGGAGCTTTGGAGTCTCAAGATTCCACGCACCCTTCGATAAGGGGCTTCCTAGTACAGCTCAAAGGCCTTTCCTCGCCTTCCCAAACCAATCGAAGTCCATAGTCTTCGGACCTCATCTTCATTAGCTATGCCTCCCAAGCGAAGCCTAGCCTCCGATCCTCCCCGAAGGTCCCCTCGGAACAACGGAGCAGGACCTTCTGTTATCCTGGTAACCCCTGAAACAGTCGCCGGACGTCGAGCACCCAGAGGCCTCCGAGCCGCTCCCATGGTGCTCCAAACCGACTACGCCAGTTCCCGATACCCAGAGCTCCCCTCCGAAGGAGACGAAGACCTTCCTGAGGATGAGGCTACCCAAGTAGCGTGACTTCAGGAGGAAGTGGCAAGATGGAGGCAATATGCCACCGATCGACTCCGCTCTCAAGCTTCCACTCATGTTCCCGAAGGGCCTCAAGACGGTGGTGCTGGCGACCTTCCCGAAGCTGTCCAAGTCCCGGAGGAGGCCGAGAATGTATCCTTCGATGACAAGTCTCCGTTGCATCCGGACCTACAAAAAGTGCCCTTCGATCCCAGGTTTAAAGCCTCGAAGCTGCCCAAGTATTCCGCTGGGTCTGACCCCAGAGAATTTGCTTGTTCGTATGCTTTTGCAATAGAAGCCAGTGGAGGGGTGCGTAACACTATGGCGAAGTGCTTCCCCCTCGCTCTCGAAGGTGTAGCTCTCCGATGGTTCTGGTCTCTAAAGCTAGGATCGATCAAGTCCTAGGAGCAGCTAAAGAGGAAGTTTGTAAGCAACTTCCAAGGTACATTTGTGGCCCCAATGTCGACAGGGAGTTTATTTCAGGTGAAGCAGCAAGCGGGGGAGACACTTCGGGAATACTTCACGTGCTTCGCCCACACCAAGTCTCAGATAAAGGGCTTGTCTACCTCTTCGGTAGTCGATGTCGTGCGCGAAGGGGTGTTGAACCCAGATCTCAGCAAGCTTCATCAGAAACCGGTGTCATCCATGGAACAGTTGATGGCATACTTCGAACAGTATGCCAAGGCAGGGGAAGGTTGCCTCCGAAGAACTGCAACACCTGCACCAACCCTTCGAGAAGTGAAGACGGAGCCCGAAGTCTCAACCTCTCCGCAAGCCCCCCATGACAATCGTTTCAATGATCATAGGCGGGGAAAGAAGCACTTCCGCTCGGAGGTGCTGAACATTGCACCCTCTACCCCGAAGGCACCTGCTAACTTCCAGCAGGCGCAAGGCTTCAAGGCTGGAGCTTCAAAGCCCCAAGAAAGAATAGCTGGTAGGCGCCAGAGTTTTTTTTGTTGTGTACATGGCGAGAATAGAAGCCATGACACGAAGGATTGTAAGTCTGTATTAACCCTTTGGGGTGAATACCTAGGATGAAGTACAGGGCGAGGTACTTCGGATCGAGCCCCTCCAGCGACACGTTCGGAGCCCGTGCAAACCGTGGCCCGAGCCGGCGTCCCCGAAGCAACCATGCAGCTGCTGGTGGCCAATATTATGCCACCACCGAAGTACGAAGATCCCTAAGATCACGACAAGCGGGTGGTCCTGCCAATCTCCGGAGGGGGGGACCCTTGGAAACATGTCAAAAGGCAGCGGCGAGAATATGTCCGCAAAGTAGGGCAGATAGGGACCTCGAATTATGTGGCAGGAATGTCCGAGTGGTCCCATGTACCTATTTCCTTTACTGCCAATGATGCTACGGGGGTGAAGTCCCCCCATGCTGACCCCCTGGTCATTTCAGCTGATATAGCTGGAGTCAAAGTTTGAATGATCCTGGTGGTCGGCGGGAGCTCCGAAGATATACTTTTTGTCCAGGCCTTCGATCAGATGTGCATTCCTCGGAGGCATCTACTTCTGGCGGCCCACCCACTCCAAGGCTTCGTAGGTCCGCCTCTCGATGCCCTCGGCCAGATAGGCCTCGAGGTTGCCTTCGGAGAGGGGCCCTTGGCCAGGGTGGAAGAAGTGATCTTCGACATCGTCGATGCTCCATATGCCTATAATGCGATTTTTGGGCGGGGGATGTTGAACCAGTTCGGGGCTATAGCACATCACAACTACTTATGTCTCAAGATGCCCACGCAAGGTGGAGTTCTCACTATCTCAGGAGACCAAGCTGTAGCACGAAGAACGGAATATGGCCACGGTCAGCCATTGGACCCACGGCAAGTGCACAATGTGTCAGAGCACACAGAGGAGGCTTTGGAGTCTTCAAACTCCTCGAAGGGCCTTTCCCTAAAGCCAAGCCCGGAAGGTGATGTCATCATGAAGATAATTCTGAAAGAGGGCAAGGAGTACCCAATACAGTTCAGCAAGGGGCTACCTCCGGAGATAGCCGCTTCATTGGAGGAAGTAGTTAAGCAAAATTTGGACATCTTTGCTTGGACCGACGAAGACATCACCGGGGTTGACCGGAGTATCATCGAGCATAGTTTGCTTGTCAACCCAAAGGCTAGGACAATGCGCCAGGGGCTCTAGAAGTTATCAGCAGAGAGGGCAGACCTCACCAAGGTAGAAGTGGAAAATTGTTAAGGGCTGGCATCATCAGGGAAGTAGCCCACACGAAGTGGCTAGCTAACCTTGTTTTTATCAGGAAAAAGGGCTCCGGCAAGTGGCGCATGTGCATTGATTTCACGTCATTAAATAAAGCATGCCCGCAAGACCCCTACCCTATGCCCCGAATAGACCAGCTGGTGGATTCTACGGCTGGCTCCGAACTACTGAGATTCCTTGATGCTTACTCCGGTTATCATCAAGTCTGGCTAAAGCGCGAAGACGAAGCCAAGACGAGTTTCATAACCCCATACGGAGTATTTTGTTATGTAAGGATGCATTTTGGCCTGCGGAATGCCAGAGCCACTTTCTCACGTTTGATAGCTAAGGCTCTAGGTCATCAAATAGGCCGAAATATCAAAGCCTACATGGATGATATTGTAATAAAGAGTGTTGTAAAGCACCATCATAGCCTAGACTTAGCTGAAACATTTGAGAGCCTCCGAGCATGTGGAGTTCGCCTCAACCCTGAAAAATGTATATTCAGGGCGCAAGTAGGAAAACTGCTAGGGTATTTAGTTTCGAGTAGGGGAATCGAAGCTAGCCCGACGCAGATAAGTGCATTGAAAAGAATGGCTCCACCAGAAAATTTGAAGCAGGTCCAGAAGCTAACAGGACGGCTCGCAGCTCTCAGTAGATTCCTGGCCAGATCAGCCGAGCGAAGCGTTCCAATTTTTAAAGCTCTAAAAGGGTCCGAAAGTTTCAACTGGACGCCAGAGTGCCAGAAGAGATTCGATGATATTAAAGAATACCTCGGAAGCCTGTCAACACTTACTGTGCCCCTCTCGGAAGAAACTCTCCTTCTTTATCTTGCAGCAACGGGCTCCGTAGTAAGTGCAGTATTGGTCAGGGAAGTTGAGCTTAAAGGAAAGCTGATGCAAAATCCAGTTTACTTCGTCTCAGAAGCCTTGTCCGGAGCAAAGAAAAGATACTCTGAGCTTGAAAATTTTGCTTATTCTTTAGTAATGGCCTCGCGGAAGCTAAGGCATTACTTTCTAGCACATAACCTAATCGTTCCTACCTCGTATCCCCTTGGTGATATGCTTCGGAGCAAAGATTCTACGGGTAGGATCGGAAAATGGGCTGTCGAGCTAGCCCCCTTCGATATTTCCTTCACGGTGAGAACAACTATCAAATCTCAGATCATAGCTGACTTCGTAGCAGAGTGGACTCCATCTGCAGTTTGGGCTCCGGAAGAAACCTCCGAAGGTCTATGGACAATTTTTTCTGACGGAGCCTATCAGGCATCTGGTGCCGGAGATGGAGCTATGATAATATCACCGTTAGGGCCAAAAGCCATGTATTATGCGAGGCTCAACTTTAAGACCACCAATAATATCGCAGAATACGAAGGAATCCTACTAGGCCTCCGAAAGGCAAAGGCACTTGGAGCAGCAAGGATTATAATTAAAATAGATTCAAAAGTCATCGCAGGGCATGTTGACAAAAGCTTTCAAGCAAGGAACCCACATCTTTCAAAATATCTGGAAAAAATCCGCAAGACAGAAGCAATGTTCAAAGGATTTTCTGTTCGGAGTATACCTCGAGCAAATAATCAACTTGCAGACATTCTAGCGAAGGCTACAGCCAGAGCATTGGACCTCCTGGAGGGTGCTTTCTATGAAGAACTTGTCAAGCCTACAGTAGATCAATTACCCTTCGCAGAAGTCCTTTGCATCCTAGCTACGGACTGGCGGGCCCCGATAATGGATGTCTTGCAAAATAGCACAATCTTGTCAAAATGTCTGGATTTCCGAAGGTTGCAAGCAAGGGCTCAAAATTATGAGCTTGTCAATGGGATATTATACAAAGCCGGAGTCTGTTCTCCCTCACTCCGGTGCATCTCACAACCGAAAGGCCAAGATATACTTCGGGACATTCACGAAGGTTTATGTGGAAGCCACCTGCCCCCCGTGCTCTAGCTGGAAAGACACTTCGGCAGGGGCTCTACTGGCCAACAATTGTAAGAGATGCGGAGGAATTGGTTCGAATCTGTCAAGGATGCAAGTGGATGGGTAGACGGAGCCACCGTCCACCAGTACCACTTCAAGTTATTGCCCCAGTGTGGCCAATGGCATGATGGGGAATGGATCTCATCGGCCCTTTCCAATGGAAAAAGGCAGCTTGAAGTTTGCAGTGGTAGCAATTGAGTATTTTTCTAAATGGGTTGAAGCTGAACCTCTAACTGCTATCACTTCAAGGAATGTACAAAATTCTTCTAGCAAAATATCATATGCAGGTTCGGAGTGCCAAGGGAGCTAACTGTAGATAATGGAACCCAGTTCGAAGCCGAGCCCTTTAAAGAATTTTGTGAAGAACTAGGCATCAAGTTATGCTTCGCAGCAGTTCGCCATCCACAATCCAACGGAGCCGTCGAGCGAGCTAATGGAAATATTCTCTCCGGTCTAAATCGAAGGATTGTCGGGCTGGCCAAAGGGCTGTGGACCAAAGAACTTCCTAAGATTCTATGGTCCATTCGGACCACGCAAGACAGGTCCACAGGCTTCACCCCATTTAGGCTGCTATTCGGAGATGAGGACATGACTCCTACGGAGCTCAAGGGTGGATCCCTTCGCGTAGTAGAACCTAGAAATGAAGACGAGAGAAGCACTTCGTTGAACTTATCAGAAGAAACAAGGCTTCGAGCTGTCGTCAATCTGATGAAGTACCAAGACCAAACAAAGACATGGTATGACCCGAAGATAAAATTGAGCGAGCTTAAACCATGTCTTTTGGTATTGCGAAGTGTAATAGCTCCGGGGAAGCTAGGAAATAAATGGGAAGGACCATATATTATCCTAAGCTCAGGGTGCCCCGATTCATTTAAATTAGCTAATTTAGAAGGGGAAGAGTTGAAGCATGTATGGCATGCGGAGCACTTAAGCGTTACTACGCTTAGGGGCTCCATGTAATCAATTGTAAAAGTACCTTTCTAAATAAAGATGGAGGTTCGAATTTTGTTTACTCTTCAAATATCCCTATTGACAGAAAAACGTGCCCCCGCACTTGGGTGAGTTCGACGATCAAAAAGTGCGCAGATACTTAGGAACAAGACTAAGCGTGACGCAGCACCGACGTCGCGTTCCGACTACCCTTAGTCGTGATAAGGGAGGTGGAGTTGCCAGGCAATCAGATCACGCAAAATAATCCAATTAGCCGAAAGAAATATATTAAACAGAATAAAACCAGCAAACCAGTCAGAGCCTGTCTGCTGCGAAGCCTGGTACGAAGGGGTCGCCGAAGTATACCTCCGGCGTCTGGTGCGAAGTATCCCACCGAAGGGTGACTTCGGCATTCGGACTGATCCGGCCGAAGATGAACCCCGAACGGATGTGGACGCGACGATTACCTCCGAACAGCGGGGTTCGGCGTGAGGTCTCCGATACGGCAAATTACAGAATAATGACGCGAGGGACGCGCGCGGGCGTAACTTTGTCCAAAGAGGGGTACGATCGTGGCGAAGCCTGTTGTGACGAAGTGTGCTGGCGAAGCCTGTTGTCGAAGCCCGTAGTCTCACCGAAGGGTGTTCCAGCGACCTCTGAAACCAATCTCTTAGCTCTGGAAGCCTCCGACGAAATAACTCTGAACTCAGAAACCTGCAACAGAGAGGATTCGAAGTACCAATTCGGCCTGAGGACCGAATTCTGCTAAGTGTTGCACTAGTAGCGAAGGTAGCAATCTGTTACGCAGATTAGCGGATACTTCACAGGAGAAGTAACAAGGCGATAGCAATCTATTACGTAGATTAACGGATACTTCACAAGCGAAGTAACAAGGGTTACCACTATTCCGAAGTGGCCGGCGGAGGGCTTCCAGGCAAACCCACGAAGAGGTACAGAAAAGTAAAGGTAAAGTAAATGCGATCAAAGCTAGGGCTTTGAGTTTGATTTGTGTTGGGGGGCCTCTACGCTGACCTCGCCTCTCTATTTATAGGGGCTTAATCTCTGATCTAATCTGTTATTAATTCAACCAGATGGAGATAAAAAACTTAGCCGAAATTGTATACAACTCTATCTCTGCCGAAGTGGGCTTCGGCCAGGCCCATCGAGGCCTGCTCCTCGGGCCGAAGCTTCGGTGGCATGGGCCTCCGAAGGCTTCCTGGCTGAAGGTCGTGGGCTGTCCAGAGGCTTTCGGAGCACACAGCCCAATGGACCTTTGGTCCTATAGGGCTTCGGCCTGACCCCAGACATGTGTATTTTTGGCCCAAATTACCAAAATTGATTTTTTGACAATCTCGGCCATTAATGCCATTTTTTCTATTAACACATGCCCCCCTGCCTTTTAGTGAACTGAGTGAACTAAAACCACAACGAGCTGAAGACGATACTGTCCATATCGGCTTTTCGACACCCTTTACGCTGTTTGCCACACACTTGGGAAATACCTTTTCAAGTACCTACCATTCAAAGCACTTCGAAACCGCTCTCCTTGCAGAGATTCCAACACGTATGCATTGCCGGGAGCGATTTCGGCTACCTTAAAAGGACCTTCCCAACTAGGTGACCATTTACCAAATCTGGGACTCTTCGTGCCTGAGGGTAAAATCATCTTCCAAACCAAATCTCCTACTTGAAACGATTTTGGTTTAACCTTCTTATTGTAGGCTTTAGCTACTCTCTTCTTGTCTACTTCTATGGCTTCTAAAGCCCTTAGTCTCTTATCAGTCACTTCCTCTAGATTATCCTTCAAAAGAGTCTCATACTCGCTGACCGATAAGCCATCTTTCTTTAACACTCTTAAGGAGCCAAGATCTACCTCCACGGGCAGAACGACTTCTTGTCCATATACCAACTCATATTGAGAAACCAAGGGTTGGTTTCGGAGTCTGTGATGAGTGATTGATAGAGTTTAACCTCTGGTTCGAAGGGGTACCTCCGAAGGAGTTCGGAGGTTGGACCTCCGAAGGTGTTTGGAGGCTGTTTCACCGAAGGCTTCGGTGGCTTTGGTTGCTGCAGCTGTTGCAGCGGAGTGTGCCTGTCGGAGGGGTCCGACAGTACACGATGACTGGGTTGTACCGAAGGACTCGGTACTTTGGGTGGTACACCAGAGTGTGTGCCGAAGGTTGCTAACCCGGAGAGGTCTCCGGAGTACTGGATACACTTGTCTGTTTGTCTGTGGTGTGCAGGGGACTTCAGAGGCGACGGACGGTTTGTAGCAGGTGAACCTGGGTCAAGCGGGAGGCTTGATGCCAGTGGAGCGGGGAGCTCCGTCACGGTGGCTGCGAAGGGGTCTAGGTCGGACCTCGAGTCGAGGTGCACCAAGAGAAGGCAGTAAGTGTGGACCGTGGCTCCGGGTGAAGGTACTCCGAGACAAAGTCCTCGGAGGCGAGGCACTTCGAAGGGTACTCCAGAAGGAGTGACTTCGGAGTATGGTGGATCAAGTCCTCAGCAGAGGCAAGGTGTTCGAAGTGTGCTCTGGAGGGAGACACTCGAAGGTACCCGACGAAGGTCTCAGAAGTTGAGGTGCATCGAAGGCATGGTCCGGGTGAGGCTCGTCGAGGAGTGTGCTTGGGGAGAGACACTGCGACGAAGTGCTCATGGAATGCTTCATGCGGAGGTCTTGGACGAAGGAGGGACTTCGAAGGGTGGTACTTTGAAGGGGGGCTTTTGAGTGAAGCAGGCTTCGGAGCGAGGCTAGCTCCGGAGTGAGGATGACTTGAGGTACTTCGGCCATGCATGGCTTCGGTACACGGACTGACGGAGTTCGAGTTGGGGAAGCTGCGAAGCCGTGGTGGTCCACTCCGAGGGTAGTAAAATTCCTCTGTTCGGTGGGACTGATTTTGCATACTGGAAGGTGCGCTTGGAGGCTTACTTGCTAAGCCAAGGAAATGCAATTTGGGAGATTGTGGGCTCACAATACTCCATCCCTGAGACTCACACCTCTCAAACAGAGAAAGATCAGTATAATGCCAACTCCAAGGCTAGGAATATACTGTTCATTGGTTTGAGCCGGAGTGAGTTTGATAGGGTGCAGCACCTTAGGACTGCTAGGGAAATTTGGACCACTCTCACTATTTTTCATGAGGGCTCTACACAGATCAAGGCCAGGCGCCAAAGCACATACAATCAATAGTATCAGCTGTTTGTGCAGGCACCTGGTGAATCTATAGATGCCATGTTTTCTCGCTTTGATGCGATAGTGAGTAACTTGCGGTCTAACGGGTCGCTTGCTTACAGTGATCATGATAGGGCTATCAAGCTTCTCTATGCTCTTGATCATAGCATATGGGAAGTGAAGATATCCAGCATTGAGGAGTCCGCAGGTTATGACACATTGACCTGTGATGAGCTCTTCAGCAAGCTGAAGTCCACAGAGATTGCCAAGGCATCTCTTGCAGTGCACAGAAACTCCTTGCCACAACCATTGGCATTGATTTCTAGCACTAGCCGTGGCACCGCTGCAGAACCAAGCACATCTGGTACTTGTGTTCTTGCAGATGGTTTTGCTTTGTCCTCCCTGGTCTCCGTCACTAAGGAGCAGGTGGACACTCTGGATGATGATGAGCTTGCTCTCATTGCCAGAAGGTTCACCCGTTTTCATCATGAGAGACGGGATCAGAGGAGAAGTGGTTTTAGTGGTTGCTTTGAATGTGGCGACACTTCTCATATCAAGGCCATCTGCCCTAAGCTCAAAAAGAGAGATGAGAGTGAGCGCCCTAAATACCACAAAAAGGAGAGGAAGCCTTTTGTGAAGGGCAAGCGCGGCAAGGTGGCTAAGAGAGTAGCCAAAGCCACTTCCAGAGCATTTGTTGCTGCTCTCAGCGACATCGACACTTCTTCTCATTGTCTTGTTGCACATTCTACTTCTGAGCTTTGGAAGTGGCATAGGAGACTAGGGCATATGAGCTTTGAGTTGCTCGCTCGTCTGAGTGCCCTAGGTCTGATCCTAGGATTGCCCAAGCTCAAGTTTTTGAAGAATTTAGTTTGCGCTCCTTGTCAACATGGAAAGATGATTGTCGCTTCGCATTCGCCAGTCACCACTGTGATGACTGAACAACCCGAAGAACTTCTCCACATGGACACTGTAGGTCCTTCTCGGGTTAGTTCTTTAGGCGGCAAGTGGTATGTGCTTGTTATAGTCGATGATTTCTCTCGCTACTCTAGGGTCTTCTTTCTTGCCAGCAAGGATGAAGTGTTTTCACACTTTCGGAGCTTGGCTTTGAGACTTTTCACTGAACTCCCTGGTGCATTAAAATTCATTCGAAGTGATAATGGCACTGAGTTCAAGAATAGTCTCTTTGTTGACTTTTGCATGGAGCATGGCATAGAACATCAATTCTCTGCTCCGCGGGTCCTCAACAGAACGGTGTTGTTGAGAGAAAGAACCGCACTTTGGTTGAGATGGCTAGGACGATGCTCGACGAGCACAGGACTCCTAGGAAATTCTGGGCTGAGGCCATGAACATTGCATGTTACATCTCAAACCGAATATTCTTGCGCTCAATTTTAAACTTGACATCTTATGAGCTACGTTTTGGGAGACAGCCCCAGGTCACTCATCTTCGAGTTTTTGGCTGTCGTTGCTTTATCCTAAAACGTGGTAATTTGGATAAATTTGAGTCGCGTTCTTCTAACGGGATCTTTTTGGGTTACACTACTCATGGTCATTCTTATCGTGTTTATAATTTGAAAACTAACACAGTCATCGAGTCATGTGATGTGACTTTTGATGAATCAACCCCCTCTGTTAGTTCTACTCTTGAACAGGCAAATGAACACGACATGGAACAGACCATCTTCGAAGAAGAAGATCCCGGAGATTTCGAGGATGAACCACTACTACCCTCGACATCAACCCCCGAAGCTGACCCCGCTTCAACCACTTCGACACAAGGTCCCGAAGCAAATACCTCGACATCGGTCATCTTGGACCACTCCAACGCACAAGTTGAGGGGGAGACTGCATCCCGCCGCGAGGCTCCACATCATGTTCAAAGGATGCACCCTCCCGAGCAGATCATTGGTGAGCTTGATCAAAGGGTAACATGCTCTCATGCTCATTTCATTGATTCCGCTTTTGTTGCTTCTTTCGAGCCCTTAGATGTTAGTCATGCACTTTCTGATTCTAGTTGGATCAATGCCATGCATGAAGAACTTGAAAATTTTGAGAGAAACCAAGTCTGGTCATTAGTTGATCCTCCACCAAATGTTCATTTCATTGGAACAAAATGGATTTTCAAAAATAAACAAGGAGAGGATGGGACTATAGTTAGAAACAAGGCTAGACTCGTAGCTCAGGGTTATTCTCAACTAGAAGGGATTGATTTTACTGAAACTTTTGCACCTGTTGCTCGCCTTGAGGCCATTAGGATTTTGCTTGCCTTTGCGACATCTCGGGGATTCAAACTCTATCAAATGGATGTCAAAAGTGCTTTTCTTAATGGCTTCATAGGCGAAGATGTTTATGTAAAACAACCCCCTGGTTTTGAAAACCCCAAGTACCCACATAAAGTCCTTAAACTTCATAAGGCTCTTTATGGACTCAAGCAGGCCCCTCGGGCTTGGTATGACAGACTTAAGTCTTTTCTGCTTGAGCGGGGGTATTTGATGGGCTCTGTTGATAAAACCCTGTTCACTCTCAAGCAAGGCAAAGATTTCCTCCTTGTTCAGATTTATGTGGATGATATCATCTTTGGTGGCTCTTCTCATGCTTTGGTTGCCGAGTTTGCAGATACCATGAGCAGGGAGTTCGAGATGTCCATGATGGGCGAACTTACATTTTTCCTTGTATTGCAAATCAAGCAAAGCAAACAAGGTACCTTCGTCCACCAGACGAAGTACACCAAGGACCTACTCAAGAAATTCGACATGGCCGATGCGAAGCCTCTCGCCACTCCAATGGCTATATCTGTAGCATTGGATCCTGACGAAGATGGAGAAGCCATAGATCAGAAGGAGTTCCGAAGCATGATCATCTCCCTCCTCTACTTGACTGCTACGAGGCCAGACATACACTTCGCAGTGTGTCTGTGCGCTCGTTTTCAGGCTTCACCACGAGCTTCACACCGCCAAGCGGTAAAGCGCATTCTAAGGTATCTCAAACATACTCTTGAATTCGGCATATGGTATTCAACATCTTCCTCTTTATGTCTTCGAGGTTATTCCGATGCGGATTTTGCTGGGTGTAGGATTGATAGGAAGAGTACCTCTGGTACTTGTCATTTTCTGGGTACTTCTCTGGTTTGCTGGTCTTCCCGCAAATAGTCTAGTGTTGCACAATTGACGGCTGAGGCCGAATATGTTGCTGCAGCTAGCTGTTGCTCTAAGATTTTGTGGATGGTTTCCACTTTGCGGGATTTCAGGTTAGATTATAAGAGTGTTCCACTTTTCTGTGATAACACTAGTGCTATTTGTATTGCAAACAACCCGGTTCAGCACTCCAGAACCAAACACATTGATGTGCGATATCATTTTCTCAGAGATCATAATGAGAAGGGTGATATTGAACTTCAATATGTTGATACCCAACACCAGCTAGCTGATATTTTCACAAAACCCCTCGATGCTTCTCGATTTGCCTACTTGCGTGGGGAACTTGGTATTTGTCACCCTTACGGCATTTTGTGAGGGGGAGCAGATTTAGATTGGTGTGCATATGCTAACTGTGTGTTGAAATTGCATTTACATCTGTTGCACTTATATGCCTAATTTTAATTCATGAAATCATGACAGCTCAACTCTTTTTAATTTATCTGAAACATTAATGTGCATGATGTTTTCTTTCCAAACTCAAATCATGCTCACTGCTCAATCTTGTATCTAGCATGTATAGGCAGGACTGCCTTAGCTATCTTTTATCTGCTTGATAGCAAGACACTTTTCTTTGGATGCTAAACATTGCAACTTGAAAAATTGTTCTACATATTCATGGATATTCATAAAGTGCTAAACAATTTGTTCACTTAATCACAATTCCAAAATCCATGATTTGCATGCTTCAAAGTAAAAAGATCCAGGTGGGTTTGTTTGTCGCACTACTCTATTCTAGACTGCTTACTATTGCACATTGGTCTGAACTGGAATAGTGTAGTGTCTGCCAAAATCATTGCCTTAAGCTTCTGATGGCTTTCATGCCTAGGCTTGGCTTGATTGGAAAGTATAAGGTGGACAAACAAATAACCCCTGGCATTAAGAAAAGAACAACAAAATTCATTGATCATCAAGTTTGCTTTCATTGCTCCATTTGAACTGGACTTGTCTCTCTAGAGTAGAAATTGACTAGCTTTGCGCAGTCCCTGCTTTTACTTGTCTAGTTTCCATGACTAAGTGGTGATGCTTTTATTTCAAAATGATAAAATCACATGCTGTCATCATGTTTTTAGAGAATGTTAAATTGAGCTGAGCCCATGATCATTGATATTACTGTTGGCATATTTTTGCTTTGTATGTCTTTGCAATTCTGCTCATTTCCAAGCAATGCATCTTTTACATGCTCCTTGATGCTTGCATTGCCAAAGGGGGAGAAATTTTTGAGTTCTCTGTGATGAGTGATTGACAGAGTTTAACCTCTGGTTCGAAGGGGTACCTCCGAAGGGGTTCGGAGGTTGGACCTCCGAAGGTGTTCGGAGGCTGTTTCACCGAAGGCTTCGGTGGCTTTGGTTGCTGCAGCTGTTGCAGCGGAGTGTGCCTGTCGGAGGGGTCCGACAGTACACGATGACTGGGTTGTACCGAAGGTCTCGATACTTTGGGTGGTACACGGGAGTCTGTGCCGAATGTTGCTAACCCGGAGAGGTCTCCGGAGTACTGGATACACTTGTCTGCTTGTTTGTGGTGCGCAGGGGACTTCGGAGGCGACGGACGGTTCGTAGCAGGTGAACCTGGGTCAAGCGGGAGGCTTGATGCCAGTGGAGCGGGGAGCTCCGTCACGGTGGTTGCGAAGGGGTCTAGGTCGGACCTCGGGTCGAGGTGCACCAAGAGAAGGCAGTATGTGCGGAGCGTGGCTCCGGGTGAAGGTACTCCGAGACAAAGTCCTCGGAGGCGAGGCACTTCGAAGGGTACTCCAGAAGGAGTGACTTCGGAGTATGGTGGATCAAGTCCTCAGCAGAGGCAAGGTGTTCGAAGTGTGCTCCGGAGGGAGACACTCGAAGGTACCCGACGAAGGTCTCAGAAGTCGAGGTGCATCGAAAGCATGGTCCGGGTGAGGCTCGTCGAGGAGTGTGCTCGGGGAGAGACACTGCGATGAAGTGCTCATGGAATGCTTCATGCGGAGGCCTTGGACGAAGGAGGGACTTCGAAGGGTGGTACTCCGAAGGGGGGCTTCGGAGTGAAGCAGGCTTCGGAGCGAGGCTAGCTCCGGAGTAAGGATGACTTGAGGTACTTCGGCCATGCATGGCTTCGGTACACGGACTGACGGAGTTCGAGCTGGGGAAGCTGCGAAGCCGTGGTGGTCCACTCCGAGGGTGTTGGTGCGAAGGCCCAAGGGCTTTGACGGCTTCGGCTCAAAACCGTCATTGTATCGGAGGCTGACTTCGGTGAAGCGAAGGCCGTCAGGCTCAAGGCTTCTCACCGAAGCTACCGCACCCCTCGCGTGCGAAGGGGGGCTTCAGAAGAGTCAAAGTCTGCAAAGGCTGACATTGTCTGCTCTGCAAAAAGCTGACGCTGTCCCCTCTGCAAAGATGACAGAGAAGCCTCCAGAATAAAGTTGACTACCTTTTGTACCCCTGTGTTCTGTAGAGACAAAACCAATGTAAACCATAGGGGTAAAGTAGTCAATTCACTTGGGTGAATAGTGGCTATAAATATGGGGGCTGGGTAGGTAACATTTAACACTTTGAGCATTCACTGTTGAGCTCCTGTACTAGCCACCACACTTTGTATTCATCCTAAGAGTTCATTTATTGTGTTCCTTGTTCAAGCAGCGAAGCCCTGCTTCTGTGTTGAGTTTTTTCTTGAGCTTGTTTGCATACCCCGCTAGTAGTAGTGCACCGAAGCCTGTCTAGGCGAAGTGTGTTTTGTGCGAAGTGTGCTTTTCAGGGTGCGTTCGCTCTATGTAACTGGAGGCTAGACCTCGTTGTTTACTAGCGAAGCCCTGATCGAAGTCCGACTCTTTTCCCGTGTCGAAGTCCCTAGTGAAGTCTGTAAGTGTGCGTTTAGACCTTCATAGTACGAAGTCCAGTACCAGTTGCTGTCGCTAAGTATTTGGTCGAAGTCCTCAGAGGGTTGTCCACTCTTGCGAAGGGTGAAGTGCGAAGCCTGCTCGAAGCACCCTGTGTGCGGAGCCTGCACTGACTTAGCAAAGTAGATTTTTCGGGGTTGCGTGTTGAGCGAAGTCTTCTTGGCTTCGGACTTTTACTCCTTGTGAAGCCTGTGTTCAGAGCTGTCAAATACCTCCGAACCAGAACTTCGAAGGTTGTGTTCGAAGCCTTTTCCGCAGTAGACTGAATTAAAACAGAAGGCTGTTTTTAGCCTGAAATTTTAAAAGATCCCATTCACCCCCCTCTGGTCGCCTTTTCCGGTCCAACACATATGGACTGACTTTGGTAGCACCGTTCTTTGCAATTCTACAAGCCCATAGCGCCTCGGAAAACACTTCATGCCACCTTTTAGGAAACTCTTCAAATTTCTTCTTAATGAGCTTAATCACGATTTTATTACTAGACTCGGCCTAACCATTGGCCTGAGCGTAGTAAGGTGAAGAGTTTATCAACTTAATACCATAATATTCGTCGAAGTCCCTCACTTCTCCAGAAACAAATGAACTACCTTGATCCGTGGTAAGAGTTTGAGGAATGTCAAATCTATGTATGATGTGCTTCAAAATAAAATCATGTACCCCATTGTGAGTCATATTCCTGAGAGGCACGGCCTCGGTCCATTTAGTGAAGTAATCCGTCGCCATCAACACGAACCGATGCCCTTTTGAGGAAGGAGGGTGAATCTGGCTGATGAAGTCTAAACCCCAACCTCGAAACGGCCATGGCCATGGCTTTACAATAGGGTTGAGTAGTGAGGCAGGAGCTAACTGAATATTGCCAAACTTCTGACATGCTTCACACCCTCTATAGTACTTGAAGCAATCTTCAGTCATAGTCAGCCAATAAAACCCTGCTCTTTTAAGCATCCAACTCATTTTCTGGGCCGACTAGTGAGTACCACAAATTCCTTCATGGACTTCTCCCATAGCCACCTGGGATTGTTCGTGGTCTAAACACTTCAATAGTACTCCATCGATGGTTCGACGGTATAATGTGTTGTCCATCAACACGAATTTGAACGCTTGTCGCCAAACTTTCCGATCAACCTTTTGGCTAGGGTCTCTCAAATACTGGACGATTGGAATTCTCCAATCGCCCTTATGGGCTTCAGAGGGTCTCGCTAGCTCACCTCCTGAAGAAATTTCTAAACTACTGACTTCGGGATGCCCCCCGAGCCATTTCTGCTCCTACCGAAGCCTGACCGAGCTGGCCATTCGGAGTGTGCTGGGCCAAAGCCCTCCGGCGGGTTCGGACTCCAGGGAGCCTTCTCCATGCGGGAGGCTTCGGCCTATGACCTCCGGCGTGCTAGGTCTGTCGGTTGGCAGAATACTCTGGTCCAGGGACCTTGGCTCGTAGTGGCCTTCGGCAGTCAGAGGGGTTTGACCCGGAGGGTGCGCCTGCCCACCGTCACTGGCTTTGGCAGTGAGATCAAGCATCGGCTTCTCCAATACATAAAATTTTCCTCTCCTGACGTGGTAACCAGATGCTTGCTGAGCCAAATCATTTGCGACTGAATTGGCTTCTCTTGGCACGTGAGAGATTTTGCAGTCATCAAAAGCAGCAACTATGTCTAGGCATCTATCCAAGTAACTATTCAGCAGTCCGTTAAAGCATTGAGCACTTTTAGCTACTTGTTGCACTACTAACAGGGAATCACCATATGCGTGGACATGTCTAGCACCTACAGATTCTAGTAATTCAAGGCCTAGCAATAAAGCTTCATATTCAGCTTGGTTATTAGTGGAAGGAAATTCTAGACGAGCCGAAGTCTCAAAGAGCATTCCATTAGGTGATATGAGAACCACTCCAATACCTTGGCCACTCTTGCAAGCCGAACCGTCAAAATAAAGTTTCCATGGCACTACCTCAACTAGAGCAATATCGTCACTCCAGCTGACATCTATGTGGTGATAAACTATAAAGTTGTCCACGATTTGGCCTTTCATTGCTCTTAGGGGTTCGTAGGCCAAATCATACTCAATAAACATGTAAGCCCTTTTTCCGATTCTTCCACTTAGAATCGGCTTCTGTAAAATGTGCTTTATAACATCGGTTTGGCAAACGACAACACATGTAGTAGAGAGAAGATAATGGCGTAATTTGGTGCACGCATAGTAAAGTGATAAACACAAACGTTCCACAAACGCGTACCTGGTTTTAGCGTCCAGCAGACGGCGACTCAAGAACGTGATGATGTACTCTTTTCCTTCTACCTCCTGGGTTAGCACGGCCCCAATCACGCTATCTTCGGCAACGATGTATAGCCGAAAAGAAATCCCGACTTTGGGTGCTCTCACCACAGGCGGTGATGATAAGCATAAATCTTTATCCGAAGTGAACTCTGCTTCGTTCTTTATCCGAAGTATGGGGACAAAGGCATAAATCTTGCCGGACAAGTTGGATATAAAGCGACGCAAATAGTTCACCTTGCCTAGCAACTTCTGTACGTCCTTTTTGCACGTCGGCGCTGCAATATTTCTA
Organism: Zizania palustris; assembly: GCA_019279435.1. Lineage (NCBI taxonomy): Eukaryota > Viridiplantae > Streptophyta > Magnoliopsida > Poales > Poaceae > Zizania > Zizania palustris. The sequence goes on along the minus strand of JAAALK010000082.1, from coordinate 81,243,387 downwards.
ATTTTCTCAAGCCTCTTAGGATCAATTTCTATGCCTCTCTCGTGAATCATGAAACCTAAGAACTTTCCCACCGACACACCAAAAGCACACTTGAGCGGGTTCATTTTCAAACCATACTGTCGTATTCTATCAAAAGCGACCTTCAAATCGGCTAAATGGTTTCCCATAGCGTCCGATTTGACCACAACATCATCGATGTAAACTTCTAGCATAACCCCTAGCAAGTCATGAAAGATTAAGTTCATAGCGCGTTGATACGTGGCGCCGGCATTCTTCAAACCAAAAGTCATAACGACCCACTCGAATAAACCGACAAAACCAGTGCATCGAAAGGCCGTCTTGTAGACGTCCTCTTCGGCCATAAAGATTTGATTATAACCAGCATTGCTGTCAAGAAAACTCAGTACCTTGTGTCCCGAAGCGTCGTTGATTAGCATGTCGGCTATCGGCATTGGGTACTCGTCTTTGGGAGTGGCTCTGTTCATATCTCTAAAATCAATGCACACCCGTATCTTGCCGCTCCCTTTCTTCTCTAGAGGCACAATGTTAGAAACCAATTCCACGTACCTGCATGGCCTAATAAATTCGGCTTTGAGTAGTCACTCTACTTCTTCTTTAACTCGGTCATAGACGGCCGAGTTAAAGCGGTGAGGAGGCTGCTTATAAGGCCTAAATCCGGACTTGATAGGTAGCCGATGCTCCACAAGCTCGTGGCTTAGTCCTGGCATCTCGCTACACTCCCATGCGAAACAATCGACATACGACCGAAGTAACTTTATTACTTCAGCCTTTTCATCAGGCTGTAAATGTTGGTTTACAAAAGTCGGCCTTGGGATGCTACCATCACCTATGTCGACTTCCTCCAAGGGATCGGCTGACGCAAAACCTTGTCCTAATTTCTCTACTTCGCTAGAGTCCCCGATGGCCTCGGCAATACCGTCTTTACTAGACTAATATTTCTCCACACGAGACTTTAGCCAATCTAGATTACTCTTGCTAGACATAACTATTAATACAAAATAGCCATGCTACTCCAGCCGGCTTTACAGACACTGGAAAAAAATGTCCTCCGGATACGCTAACAAAATCGTAATCCGAAAGATCTCTACCTGACAGACACTCTACTTTGTTATGGACGGAGTCAACCGATACATCGGCCAATGCTACTTGGGCCGAAGTATCCATAGGGATGACCTCCACCTCATCGCCGTCCCACTGTATCAGGCACTAGTGTAGAGTAGAAGGAATGCAGCAATTCGCGTGAATCCAGTCGCACCCGAGAAGCACGCTGTAGTTACCTTGTACATCGACGACGAAAAATGCTATTGGCAATGTCTTATTGCCTACCGTCAACTCCATGGAGAGTACGCCCTTGGCCTCGGAGCTCTCGCTGTTGAAGCCATTGAGCATGAAGTTAGTCTTCTTCAGATCATCCTCGCCCCTGCCAAGTTTCTTCAACAACGAGTAAGGCATTAAGTTAACGGTGGTGCCGCCGTCAACGAGCATTTAGGAAATTGGCTTTCCATCAATGTGGCCTCTAACGTAGAGGGGTTTCAGATGGTGAGCCGAGTCCTCAGGTTTCTCGAAGATGGCATTACGCGGGCCGACGTTCAATTGTGCGACCTCGGCCTCGTCCTGCGGCAGGGCGAACTCAACGGGCAGCGTGACGATGTTGATGTCCATCGCCTGGGGCGCGGGCCCCTCGGAGACGGGCGAGTAGTCATCGTCGAGCATGTCGTCGTCGTCGCTAGGAGCCGGGTTGGTTATCTCAATTGGCTTCTCCCTCCATACCTATTTTGTAGCCGACCGAGGGCAGATTTCTTCGAAGATAGCGTCGCGCTCATCCTCAGCTTCCTTCTCGCGCATCTCCTGTGCCCGTAGTCCTTGTAGGTGTCTCTTATGTGATTTGGACATGCCCGGAGGTGCCCAAGATAGTTGCGGCTTGGTGCTGGGTGCTACTGTTTGGCTTCTATCAACCCTGGCCGAAGTGGTACTGTGCCCTTTGGCCTTGTGCACCCTGTGTTCAGAGGGGCCTTCGCTGCGAATCCTGGTAGTCAGACCGGCCTTGCTCGGCCGATCGAACCCTGCTTTGGCGTGGGCTCTGACCGAAGTATGAGGCTCACCCCCGTCAGACTTCAGCAACGAAGCCTTCGGGATTGGGACTTCCTGCGAGCCCACTCTGATGGTGATGGCTTCAGACTCCCTCTCCTCGGCCTCCTCGCGCCCGTACCCTTTGGCTTCACTCAGCATGGTCCGATTCGAATGTACCACAAATAGTCTGTGGATGATGCCCCCCTCCGCTGCGTCTGCTTGTCCCTGCCATCCATAATACTCCGAAGGAAAACAAGGCATAGTGTTAAGTTGCGGAGGGTACTCCGGCCCGGATATGTACGGAGCCCACGGAGTTCCTACCCAGTCGTACGGTGGAGGCATAGGTGGTTCTAGTGGCCTCGCCCATTGAGATCCGAACCCGTTACCCGGAAGGTGGTTTGGCAGAGTTGATGGTGTCTCAGACCATACCAGGGAAGGGTCCTGCCAGGCCGAAGGTACGTTCGGCTAGTGAGGGCTGAAGCCTCCTGTCGGAGGAGTCCAAAACGGTGCAGGGTTCAGACATTGGGGGCCAAAGTTACTGTATGGGGGGTTCGGCCATCGAGGCTCGAAGCCACCGTGCGGAGAGTCAGGCCACTATGGCCCGAAGCCACCGTGCGGAGGGTGTTCCTGTTTCGGTCCGAAGCCACCCTCTAAAAGCCTCGGGCCCTTCGGTCGTCCCAGCCTTTTAGCGTGGGGACCTGCTTCCTTGGCTTTTCTCCTATGCTTGTTCAACAGCATGTTGTATGTTACCTTCGGCCTCTTGTGAGTTTTAGCCGAAGGGGTGTTAATGTTCTGTTTCCACACTCCTACCTCGGGATTCTTTGGTACGAGCGTGCGGGTGCGTGGTTCTCCAACAATTACACCCTTCCCCTTAGTAGACTCGGCCTGTTCTGGCCGAATCAATACCTTCTTCTCGCCGAGGTCGACGGCGTTGATGGGGAAAGGATCTTTATCCAGCGTCATCTTTGGATTATTGTCTATCTTCAATCGTCCTTCTTCTAAGGCCGATTGGATCTGCCATCAAAAAACATTGTAGTCGTTAGTATTATGTGAGTGTGAATCATGCCACTTACAGTACAAATGCTTCTTTAACTCGTCGGTAGATGGAATGACTTAACCTTTGGGTAACCTGAGAAGCTGACTTTTTAAGAGAAAATCAAATATTTTATCACACTTGGTTATATCGAACGAGTACTTACCTAACTAGGTCGATTCTTCATGGGAGATGGCTGTAACTCAAAGCAAGTGACATGTTTGCCCTTAGCGTTCCAAACCCATTCGGCCGTGTACATGTCAGCCGAATCCTCCTCTTCTGATTCCTCCTCGTCAGAGCGTTCCATGATGTGGATTTCAGCCCTAGGCTTGTTAAATGTCTTAATAAATTTTTTATCTTTGGTTCGGCCTTCTTGGACCAGAGCCTGCTGTAAGACTTGGCTAACTTCTAAAAAGTTCTGGTTGTCTAATCTTTCCTTAATCTCAGAACGCAACCCATTAAAAGCTAGTTCCGCCAAGTCCCTTTCTAAAATATTAAGGCTAAAACATCGGTTTCTAGTATCCCTAAAACGCTTGATGTACTTAGAGGCATTTTCGTTAGATTTTTGCTTAACCAATGTCAAGTGTGAAAGCCTAAGTTCCGTCTCACCCGTGTAAAAGTAATCATGGAATTTCTTCTCTAAATCATCCCACGTCTAAACGGAGTTCGGCGGGAGCGCCGAAAACCAAGTGAAAGCAGTGCCGGATAGCGAGAGAGAAAATAGCCTTACTTTTAGGGAATCTATCCCGCTAACCTCTCCACATTATGCCAAAAATTGACTAACGTGTTCTAGTGTAGTTTTGCTACCCTCGCCATCGAACTTAGTGAATTTAGGGATTCTATAGCCACGGGGGTAGGGTATTGTATCAAGATGGTCGGGGTATGGCTTACGGTAAACACTAACCCGTCCCTTGGGCACGAAGCCGGCACACTCCCTAAATAGTGCGCGGACCCACTCCTCTATGTCATCTTGGCATGTTGCCTGCACGTGCCTCTCATGCGGGGGCACAACACGTGGTGGGATATCGGCGTGTCGGCCATAGGCCTCTTCCCTGCATGCTATCTGCATGACGTGCTCGTGTCCGGGTGCCTGTGCATGCGGTGCGGGCAGCGCGGGTACCGGCGCAGGTGGTGGTGGATGGTACGCAGTGCTAGTTTGACCGTAAGTGTAATGATTAGTCTCGACCATAAGTGTTGAGGCCGGAGACACGACTGTGCTAGTGCTATCGTTAGTTCTGCCGTACACGTGGTTTGCCAGAGGGGCACTAGCAATAGGAACCGGGGGTACGACCTCAGTAAAGCTCAACCTCCTAAGAGCTGCCTCTACTTGGGAGTTGATTGCCGAATCTAAACGGTTGGCTAGCGAAGCGCTAACGGCTTGATCTACTGATGTGGCTATTTTTTGCTCAATCTCTAAAGAAGATAAACGAGGCGATACAGGTGTTACCTAGACCCGAGCGAGGTTGGGGGTGATGATGTCTCGCTTGATGAAGCCTACGCGTGTCTTAACGTAGCCCCCAAGCATCATGTCTTGGAGTGCCTTTAACTTTGCCTCGATCTCTACTCGGTCTTCTGCGGGGATATCTTCAAGTGTAGGTGTCAAGATGTTGCGGTTGTCGATATCCACGCATCCTATTGTGTCCATCGGCGGTGTAGACGTAGTAGTCGATGTAGATGTACCGGTGGCCGATGTAGATGTACTTGTCATGTTGGCGTAGCTGTCCCCAGTGGTGTCGCCAAAAAGTGTGTTGACACGAAAACGTGCCCCTGCACTTGGGTCAGTTCGACGATCCAAAAGTGCACAGATACTTAGGAACAAGCCTAAGCGTGATGCAGCACCGACGTCGCGTTCCGACTACCCTTAGTCGTGATAAGGGAGGTGGAGTCGCCAGGCAATCAGATCACGCAAAATAATCCAATTAGCCGAAAGAAATATATTAAACAGAATAAAACCAGCAAACCAGTCGGAGCCTATCTACTGCGAAGCCTGGTACGAAGGGGTCACCGAAGTATACCTCCGGCGTCTGGTGCGAAGTATCCCGCCGAAGGGTGTCACGCCCCGATTTAATAAATTAGGACCTATATTAAAATTCCATAGAAAATCAATAAAAACAAGACGTTCATCATGAGACCATGTACAATACGAGCAATCATTCACGGTTCGTAGACCGTATTAGTACAAAAGTGAATAAAGATGAAGAGAAACTAATAAATCAAAAGGGGCCTAGATGAACGCCTCCTTCCAGTCTCGCCTTGACTGGGTCGCTACTCCAGACCTTCATCCTCCTCGTAGTAGATGGGCTCTGGTGGTGTAAGTCAACGGGGGTGAGTACAAACGTACTCAGCAAGCCACCGAATGCAAATATAATGCAGAGTAATAACAAGGGAGATAGTGGCTAATTTTGCGGAAAAGCATAATTTGTAAAGCAATTAAATGTGATCAATTTATTAGTACTGAAATGTAAACATGTGTATACATCATCATCTTCTAACTCGAGGGGTACAGTCAGCCCCACCTCGCTCAACAGTCCTTACATGCCATGAATAACTCACCCATTCAAACAATTGTAAACTAACTGCGAGTAGTCACACGACCCGCCCTTGACCGTGGGCTCGGCTTTTCGAAAAGATTAAATACTCTGATCAGAGGTGTACCACTGTACCCACAAGGCACGCACTCATCACTTACACGAACGTGTAACGAGATGACCCATACCATGAGAACTCGTGCCAAAACCTTCCATATGGTCCTCCTCGACCCGACAGCACCCTCTTATGGGTTTCATATGGTGTCCCGACGCGTCGAGCCTCACCATACCCCCCCTTGAGCCACGTCGGTACAAGTCACCCGCAGGTTGCCCCTTGCCCCCTCCACTATGGTGCATCGAGTCGGATTGTTCCATACTTTCAGTTAGGACTTACCCATTAGACTTGTGGTTGGTACGGAAGTGCTTTGTAACAGATCCCGCAGACCGGTCCTTATAGTGCCCCGGGTGCGACCAACCAATGCCCTGGCTTACACCCGGAACCCACCATACTTATAACATAGCCAACTCCAACAGAGTCCAGAGACGAGAATAACGGGGAAATACATATAGTAGAATCCAGCTGTCTATGACTCATTCTTTTTATCCTATAGCAGTTGTGTCGGTACATTGGACACTCGCTAATATAATATTTTGTAGAGTGACAAGGAGTGTAGGCTCAATAAGCATGGCTTGGGTTTGCACACAAGGACCGGGATCTAATAAATATAAGTGTAGGGCTTGAGATTAGACTAATGCAATATTATCCTATGAGTTATAGCGATAATTTATTAAAACATGGGCTCAATGATTATCAAAATGGGGGTTGTGACTTGCCTTGATCAGCAAATGGGGAAGGTGGAACCTCAGGATAGAACTCCGGCTCCTCGACGAACTCGTAGTATTCTCGATACGGAAAAAGTAAACAATACATTCAATAAACAGAAAAAACATCACAAAATAATAAACATACAAGTGTTATGGGGTTTAATATGTGAAATAAGGTTTTATTATTCTGAAGTTTGGTGAAAAACATTAAATATTAGATTTTAAGGCTTTTCTCAATTTATTTTATGAATTTATAATTTTATCCCTAAGGGGTTTTTATTCATTTAATTAATAAGATTATTTTGGGCAACAGTAACATACTGTTTTTATGGCATTAATATGTAGGGAATAAAATGCTGAATTTAACAAAATTTTAATGGTGAAATTTGGAGCTAAAATGAGCAAGTTATGAATTTTGGAAGTTTAAACATTTTTCTGGAATTTTATTTAAACAGAAAATAGGATTTAGTCCACGGTGAGCCAGGCCCACGGTGGACTGGGCCACTGTGCGCGTGGACCGGATCAACCAGGACCATTGGATCTGGATCCGGTGATCGGGCGCGAGGCGGGAAGGGTTAAATGAAAATGGACGGTCCAAATTAAATCCTGCGAATCAGTACGACGTGGACGCACCAGATTGAGTCAACATTTTTAAATAGCGATCAACAACCCAGATCACATGGTACCGCTTTGACCAGATCCGAGGGCCCGGATTAAATCCCGAAGGGATTTAATCGTAGCCCTCCGATCGTGATCGAACGACCACGATGCGATCCGGCACGGCACGGACGTAAGGGGCCACGTACCCCTTCATCTCCGGCGACGGCGGCCTCGGGTGCGGCGGTGATGGCAGTGGCAGGGGCCTACGGGCCTAGCTACCAGTAGAAATGGAACAAGGGGAGTACGGCGGTTCCAACCGTACCTGCGGCGGCGAGGATGGGCGAAGGATGGTGGCCGGCGGCGAGGGTAGACGGCGACGTCTTCTCGGGTGGTCGACGACGACGTCGATCCGGCGGGTTCCACGGCCAACCAAGGGGTGGCCGAGGACGGGTGGGCTCCGACGGTCACGATGGTGGCGGCGGCTAGGACGGAGGGGGCCGAAGTCGACGGCGAATGGCGGCCGCAGTTGAAGTAGAGGGAAAACCCGAAAAAGAGGGTGGCGGTGCTCTAGATCGCACAGGCTTGCGCTAAGGTGGTGTGGGAAGAGGGCGGTGGATGGAGGGGGTTAAATAGGGGTCGTCGGCGGTGGATATGGCAAGGGAAACGAAGGAAACCCGATAGGGTTCCTTCCATACTCCGGCGAGGGTTTCCATCTTCGGCCAAGCTTCCATAACCGTGAAACCGAGTCGGCTATAGATGGAAAGAGGGCGGTGGTGCATGGGGAAGGTGATCCGGGGTCGGATCAGGTGAATCGAGGTGGCCGGCGGCGAGAGAAGGAAAGGGGGGTCGCCGGAAGGAAAGGGGAGAGATCCCCTTCCATCTGGGACGAAGGTCCTGATAGGTGGCCCCCACCTGTCAGCGGGCGAAGCAAAAAAGGAAGGACCGACAGGCGGGCCCTGGCGACCATAGAGACAGAGGCGGGCGCGTGAGGCTGGCGGGTGGGGCCGATGCGGGGCGCGGGCGGGAGAGAGAGGAGGGAAGCGGCACCGACACTTGGGTCCCACTTGTCAGTGGCTCATGGCTTGGACTGGGCTGGGCCTGAGCAGATTGGAGGTTTGCGGCCCAATACTATTTAAAATGTATTTTTGATTTAAAATAATTCCATTAATTCATCTATTTGATTAAGGGTTGAATCACTGTTGACAAAAATTTGTAAAAATTCCTGAAATTATGTTTTGGCCTCTAGATTATTCCATAAATTTTTCAAGTCAAAATTTTGGATATTTTATCTCTGTTTAGCTTTAATAGGGTTCTTTTAAGGGTTTTCTTTAATAATAAAATCCAGAAATTCCTTTAATAATATATTTCTTTTCTTTTATTTCTTTTTAAAATCCAGACATGCAGTATCCTTTACGACTTAATGCGTCAGCTACCACGTTTGCTTTGCTGGGATGGTAGTGAATACCTAAGTCGTAGTCCTTTATTAATTCCAACCATCGCCTTTGCCTAAGGTTGAGATCCGGCTGCGTGAAGATATACTTCAGGCTCTTGTGATCTGTAAAAATTTCGCAGCGGTTTCCAATTAAATAATGCCTCCATATCTTAAGGGCGTGCACAACAGCGGCCAATTCCAAGTCATGTGTCGAGTAGTTTAACTCATGAGGTCTTAATTGACGTGATGCGTATGAAACAACCTTTCCGTCTTGCATAAGCACACATCCCAATCCTTGGCGAGATGCGTCACAATAAACATGGAAGTCTTTCCTGATATTCGGTAGGGTCAGTATGGGTGCTGACACCAGCCGGGTCTTGAGGGTGCGAAAACTTTCCTCACATTCGGGAGTCCATTCAAATTTCTCTCCCTTTTGCAACAACTTAGTCATAGGCTTGGCTATCTTCGAAAAATTCTCGATAAATCTGCAATAGTAACCTGCCAAACCAAGAAAACTTCGTATTTCTGATACATTGGTCGGTGGCAGCCAATCTGTAACTGCTTCCATGGTGGCAGGGTCTACTACAATACCTTGTGCAGAGATAATGTGCCCAAGGAACTTTACTTCCGCCGTCCAAAATTACACTTGCTGTACTTGGCGTATAACTGATGTTCCCTTAGCTTTCCTAAGGTCAACCGGATGTGAGTCTCGTGCTCCTCTTTGTCCTTGGAATAGATGAGGATGTCATCTATGAATACCACAATGAACTTGTCCAAATATTCCATGAACACTTTATTCATCATGTTCATGATGAAGGCTAGGGCGTTGGTCAAACCAAAAGACATAATAGTGCAATCATATAATCCATAACGAGAGGTAAAAGCCGTCTTGGGTATGTCCTCCTCTCGAATTCTCAACTGATGATATCTGGACTGCAGGTCGATCTTGGAGAACACTGTGGCTCCTTTCAGCTGATCAAATAGATCATCGATCCTGGGTAACAGGTACTTATTCTTGATGGTCACTTCGTTCAAGGCTCGATAATCCACGCACATACGCTTGGCCTTGTCCTCCTTCTTCTCAATCTCTTAGCTCTGGAAGCCTCCGACAAAGTAGCTCCGAACTCAGAAACCTACAAAAGAGAGGATTCGAAGTACCAATTCAGCCTAAGGACCGAATTCTGCTAAGTGTTGCACTAGTAGCGAAGGTAGCAATCTGTTACGCAGATTAGCGGATACTTCACAAGCGAAGTAACAAGGTGATAGCAATCTATTACGTAGATTAACGGATACTTCACAAGCAAAGTAACAAGGGTTACCACTGTTCCGAAGTGGCCGGCGAAGGGCTTCCAGGCAAACCCACGAAGAGGTATAGAAAAGTAAAGGTAAAGTAAATGCGATCAAAGCTAGGGCTTTGAGTTTGATTTGTGTTGGAGGGCCTCTACGCTGACCTCGCCTCTCTATTTATAGGGGATTAATCTCTGATCTAATCTGCTATTAATTCAGCCGGATGGAGATAAAAAACTTAGCCGGAATTGTATACAACTCTATCTCTGCCGAAGTGGGCTTCGGCCAGGCCCGTCGAGGCCTGCCCCTCGGGCCGAAGCTTCGGTGGCATGGGCCACCGAAGGCTTCCTCGCCGAAGGCCGTGGGCTGGCCATAGGCTTTCGGAGCCCACATCCCAATGGACCTTCGGTCCTATAGGGCTTCGGCCTGACCCCAGACATGTGTATTTTTGGCACAAATTACCAAAATTGATTTTTTGACAATCTCGGCCATTAATGCCATTTTTTGCTATTATCAATCCCTTACTCCTGGTGGATGCATCAGGAGAACAGAGATGCTTGCGGAGTCAAGCATCTTTCAAAGAACCCAGACAACGACCTTCGAACTATTGGTTCAAGGACTCCATTGCCAGCCTATGGATTTCAAGCTCCGGCTTGTTAGGATCCGTAGAAGAGTCTAAGGACTTTAAAAGAACAGATTTCTAGCCTCCGGGTTCGAAGCATCTGTAAAAGAGCCATAGGTGGCCAGCCTGCGGATTCCAAGCTCCGGCTTGTTAGGATCCGTAGAAGAGTCTAAGGACTTTAAAAGAACAAATTTCCAGCCTCCGGGTTCGAAGCATCTGTAAAAGAGCCGTAGGTGGCCAGCCTACGGATTCCAAGCTCCGGCTTGTTAGGATCCGTAGAAGAGTCTAAGGACTTTAAAAGAACAGATTTCCGGCCTCTAGGTTCAAAGCATCTGTAAAAGAGCCGTAGGTGGCCAGCCTACGGATTCCAAGCTCCGGTTGTTATGATCCGTAGAAGAGTCTAAGGACTTTAAAAGAACAGATTTCCGGCCTCCGGGTTCGAAGCATCTGTAAAAGAGACATAGGTGTCCAGCTTACGGATTCCAAGCTCCGGCTTGTTAGGATCCCTAGAAGGGTCTGAGGACTTTAAAAGAACAAATTTCCGGCCTCTGGGTTCGAAGCATCTGTAAAAGAGCCGTAGGTGGCCAGCCTATGGATTCCAAGCTCCGGCTTGTTAGGATCCGTAGAAGAGTCTAAGGACTTTAAAAGAACAGATTTCCGGCCTCCGGGTTCGAAGCATCTGTAAAAGAGTCAAATGTGACCAAGCAATAAGGTTTGAAGGCTCTGGCCAATGAAACACTTTTAAAGTCCTAAGCGACTGCTATGGGAGTATACAAGTACAAACTTAGATCCGAAATTTATTAACATCACAATACGAATGTATAGTTCAAAGAACTCTACGAAAGAGTAAAATATGATTACCAAGTATTGTGCGAAGCATCAGATTGTTATGTAAATCATTTTGTCCGATGGACCCTATCGCAGTGCGTACGGTCCCCCACCCATAAGGAGGGGCAGGGGAGTAAGGAACAACAAAAGATGCTTTCGAAGCAATTCATATTAATTGGACAATCATATTTTTACATCAAGAGAAGTTTTGGTCTAAGCCTAGATAAAAAGGGAGACCCCTCTGACCTCTAGAGCTACTTCTAAGACCACTTCGATCTTCGGAGCTGGAAGCCTTTAGAACATTCTTCTTAGTACGAGTGCTTCTCTTCTTCGAAGCTCGCAGTTTTTTCTACTCCTCTTGAAGTTCAGCCCAAGATAGAAGCCTTTCGGAGATAGCCTCTGTGGGATCCTCGGCTTGGTACTCCGAGTCAGACTAGTTTACGTACTCAGAAGGCGAAGATGCTTCTTCCTTTTCCTCTTCTTTGATATAAGCCAAGACTTCGCGATGTACTTTGGGAGCTATCTCTCCTTGATCTACACGAGGAACAATGAAGCGCGAGCGTCGATAAGGCCTTAAGCTTTCGAGGATAGACCATTGCCGAAGGAGCCCCTCGTTAAGTTCCAACACCTCAAAGTCAAGCTCCGAACTGCATGGCAAAACCTAAAAGAATAAACATCCAAACAAGTTCCTCATTTATAAACTTTTAATTCATTAATGTAAGGGGCTTTACAAGATTTCTTGTACATGCTTAAGCGCCCTATAAGACTAGACCTGCGGGTCGGTTGGCGGAGCAGGAGGTGTCAGAGCTGGTGAAGCTGGAAGCGGAGGCCTTGTTTGCGCTTGATTTTGACGGCGAGCCTCATCGATCCAAGTTTTGGCTGTAGCCTTGTGGTCTGTTTTCCAGATCGACCGGAAAGCTTCCCAGGCAGAAGCTACATCCTGCGAAGGACGACACAAGCCCTCGTCGGCAAAGCCTACTGGTGTCGAACCCCCAACTGGAGCAACTAAAATCCCAAGAGCTTCGAGATGACGGAGGACTCCAATTCCAGTAACTTGTTCAGAGATCTCTCCATACCGGACGCCGGAGCCCATCATCAACTTCGTCGCCACTTGAATCATTTTCAGCTTCCGGTCGAGGGGCTCACTCGCCATAGTCGAAGATGAAGGGAACATGGTGCCAAAGTATTCCAAGGTACCCTAAAGGGCATCCAAGGTACGCTCGGCTATTTCAGCATTCTTCGCTTCTGCCGCCTCCAGCCCAGTAGCAGCAGCAGACACTTCGGCCATCTTGGATAGCAGAGCTGCTTTTCTGAGCCATGGCTTGCTGAAGTGAGTCTTGGAGTTCTACAAGCTGCACACTTGAAGTGGCTACCGATTGCCGGAGTTTCTCCACCTCTGCTCGGAGCACCACACATTCGGCTTTGGCCTCTTGGGCCGAAGTTTGGAGTGTAGTGCTGCTCTGTCGCTCGATCCAGAGTGCTTCGTCGGTGGTGGCCTTAGCCCTCCGTTCTTCAAGGAGCTCCTCCTCCAATCGAAGTGATTTATCTTCGGAGATCTTAAGTGCAGACTGGAGGGTAGTAACCTTCCTCTTGAGCCGATTAGTTTCGACTTCATTGGAAGTCGCTGCCGCTCTAGCAAGAACAAATTGCTGCAAAAAAGAGCAAGTATGTACTAAGTAATTCTATTTATTAATTGAATGCACTTGTGGTATGTTGCATACCTGAAGGGCAGCCCTTTCGAGGGCTATATTGAGCTCCGGGGCTTTGGCCTCGCTCAAGACGGAGACCAAGTCAGAGTTTATGACTTCTTGGCCCTTCTCCGCCAAGGGCTCCAAAAGCGCCCGGAGGCCCGTTCGTTGCTCCAAGAAGGGAGCCAACAAAGGGAGACAGGACAAAGCTTGGCGATCATCTGCGGTTGCCTCCTCCTCCGAGTTACTTGTCGAAGGGTCGTTGGAGGAAGGCGTCGTCGTCGAGGCAGGGAGGAGTCCAAGGCTCGTCATGCTCTTTCCCCTCCCTAGCACGAAAGCCGGAGGAGCGAATCTGGCGGAGGTAGATCCTCCTTCGACCGATGCCCCCTCGACCGGAACCGCTTTGCCCGGGATGGCTCTAGTCGTCGGAGCTGCTGTGTCCATCGGAGCCTCAACTCCGAGAGAAGCTGGAGCTCCATCTGTGACCGGAGCTGCGCTACTCCTCGACGCACCTACAACATTAAGGTACTTGATGAATATTTGTGGGTAATAACTATTACAGGGATGGTAAAGGCAAAAGCTTCGAAGTGTACCTTCGTTGGTGACTTGAGGTAAAATTGCAGGGTCCTCCAAGACCTCGTACATCCGAAGGTACTCGTCGAGGTCATCCCCCGAAGTCCTCTCCGGCGTAGCTGCTGCAGGTGGCTCGACCTCCGGCACTATCACCCTAGCCATGGGTGAGTTGCGGATAACCGTCTCCAGCTCCGAACTCGCAGCGACGGGCTCAAGAGAGTGGGTTGTGTTTGCCTCCATAGTCTCTCGAGCAGGAACTCTGGCTTCGTCCATGGCTTCATCTTCGCTGTCATCGAGAAGATAATTTTCTAGGGCCTTTCCCATTTGAACATCGGAGCCCTTGTTTTCGGAGCCCTTGTTTCCGGAGTCTTCCGAAGATGAGCTCCGAATGCCCAAGGATGAAGCAGAGGATGCCAGAGTCGGCTGAGGAGGAGGTCTTGCCATTTTATTCCCCTTCTTGATTGGGGTCTTGATGGATTTCTTCGAAGGCTCGGTGGCGACTTTCCTTTTCCGAGGGGCCGCTCCAGTCGGGTTGAAGTCCAGCAGAGGTGGGGGAACCATTTCGAGGGCTCTCCACACTCTGTTGAAGCATTCCTAGCTTCCCACCAACTCTATTCTCTTCTGCCTCTCTGCTACCGTAGGGGCTCCAAGCACCCGTTCAGTGGCTCTCGCTATCTGCTCTGGAGCTAGCACCAAAGGGGCCGCTAAAAAAAGGTAGCATATTATAAGTATGTTATTTCTTTCCTAATATATTACTGCAGGAGGATCGAAGGCTTAACTAGACTTCGAAGCTCTCCCTTCGAAGCGTTTTGGAACGCTATCGGCCAGTCGGCTCTAAGAGGTGGAATCCGGAGGGCGATGAACTCTTTGGCCAAGTCCCACATGCTCATGCGGCTGGCTATCGAAGAGAGTAACCCAAGCCGCGTTGAGAGCAGGCTTGGGTTCGGAGTGACTTCTGCCTCCTTCTGGAACCAGCTTTCTTGGAGAGGCCCTACGAAGCTGGAGTCTCCTCCGACCTCGGTGTAGAACCACCGGAGGATCCAGTTGGTGTACCACCAGTCATTGATGGCCTTTGCCGGGAAGTGCTGTGCATATTCCTTCCGCAACTGGAAGTTGACGCTTCTTAACGCTATCAACACCTTGGTGTCTCCGCGGCCGTCTTGTGGCTTCGGCTGGCAGATGGCTTCGTGGGTAGCAGCGAAGATCTCCGATCTTCCTTCGCATCCCTCGGCCCGAAGGGCACACTCGAAGATCGCCAGCCTTGCAATGGCATTGGGAGATAATTGAGGCAAGGTAATGTGAAACATTTCTAATACCTCTGATAGAAAGTTGATGGCAGGGAGCCCGAGACCAGCCTCGAAGAATGTTTCTAAGACCACTACTTCCCTGCTTTGCAGTCTTGGGGTCGACTCTGTTCCAGGGACCCGAGTCCTCATTCCGGGGCCCAGCTTCCCGGCCACCGCCTCTTCGATGGATTCCGAAGTGCTTATGGATTGGCCGATGAGGAAGCTTTGTGGGATCTGCTTCTTGGATGGAGGGAAGAGCTCCCGAGGATTCTTGGGCCAAGAACCTCCTGGAGCCCCCACCATGTCCGCTGCTGCCGAAGCCGCCCAAGCTTGCCTCTGCACCAAAGTGCTTGCTGCCGCTGCCACGGTGGTTCTGGTCCTCACCATGGGGCAATCGCTCGAGAAGATTGAGGGGAGATTTGAAGGTTGAATAAAGTGCGCTCCGAAAGATAGGTTCTGTAAAAAATTTCGGTGGGCTTTGACCCCTCTTTTATAGCCTTCCTACTAGCTGGTGCGCTTTGATCATGTTCACACTACAGGTTCAACTTATGCCGCTGATGGGTGGGACTAGGAAGTGAAAAGGTGTGAACCCACGGTGAAATTTCAACCGTTACCTTTTTTGGGAGCATAACGGCTACTTGAAGGGTAACGACTCAAATTTGACGGTTTTCCACGACGTTCCACCTCCGTAACGGTTCCTTTTCCCGTGAATTGTTCACACAATGGTCCCAGTTTGAAGCCTTCATCGGGAATACTTCGATGTTTAATACCCTTCGGATAACTGTAACACCTTCAAATTTCTCTAAGTCCCTGAATATGAAAATATTCCTTCCGCATACTGCTTTCCTGCCATACAGGTTAAATCAGAGAAGCGTATTTGAGGGGCTACTGTTGGGGAAAAATACTTCATCCTTAAGGATTTAGAGATTGATAGTCAAAGATAACTTATCAGCATCAAAGCTTGCGCTCACCTCCGAAGGTGATGAAGTTTCTAAGCCAAAGGATGCTTCGGCTTATGATTCGAAGGCATCCTCCGAAGGCCCTGAAGCTGCAGTGGAAAACAACCAGACTGATAAGATGTCTGCCTTATCTACCTTCTCCAGATAGATTTTACTATTTTAGCCCTATTCGGGGTACCGAATATTTTCCACTATGTCGGTTGTAATTGAGGGGTATATATGTCTTTTCCTTAAGACTTTTTGCCTATAAATACCCTCCTTCTTACCCTGTAAGAGGCATCGAATACTCAGCTATTCAATACATACTTTCAGACTACTTCAAGCTATTATCCTATTCGGAGGCTTGGAATAGTTCTCAATGCAAATTTCCTGTTTGTTAGTTCTTAACATTCGAGAACCTGTTAACGTAATCTTTTACGCCAACAGCTTCCTCAAGCCATCCTGGAATGTAGAAATCACGTCAGTGTTGGTGATTGTGGCGATGACATGACGCTTCTAGGAGAATCAGTGAATGTACTCCCGTAGGGACTCTTCTTCTCTTTGGTGAACTTGGCGTAGATCGTACCGGGAGGCGGTTCTTTGCCATGTCCCCCAGTAGTTTACCATGACATTTGGATCTCCTCCTACAGCACGGATGGCAGTGTAGTATAGTCGCAACCATTGAGATGGGTTAGTTTTACCATCATATGGAGCGATTCCAGTCATCCGAAAGTGGTGTGGCCACTCGATGTGTCACAATTGTGCGGAGAAGGTGAGAAACCCACGGTGGCGAAGGCTGTGGTAGTTGGTATGGCCTTCGTTTGGGGCTTCATCATCGCGATCATTCTGATTGTGATGACGCGGATCGCCTCACTCTTGTCCTTGTTGTTGATGAAGAAATAGGTTGCGACCGTTGATATGGCCGTTGATGATCTCGTGGGCATCTCCAATGACTAAGCTTCCTCCATGCTCGCTAGGTTGTCCATGTTCCCCCGAAATTGACAACTAGGAGTGGTGGCTCTAAGATGGCGACTGCGGTAGTAAAGAAAGTGGTAGCTACACTAACTGTGCAGCAGCAGCGTGGGTCATAGCCTAGGCCCTCTGGAGCTCAATCGTGTCGGGGAGCATCACTAGGGCTCTCTCGATGGCGACGAGGTTGGCAGTAGGCATTCGGTACACGTCATGACCTTCAAAGGCCACAGTGTATGTAATGGATCCATCTTGTCATTGGACTCCTCCTCCTTCTTAGTCCCCGGTGCACTGATTGCGCCTAGCGGAGTGTAACACCACTAATTTTCAAAAGGTAAAACTAAATCAAGAAATAAAGATTTTCCAGAAAATGATTTATTTTGATTTTCTATAAAGTTGAAAAGTTCAAATAAATAAAAACCTAGAGAAATAATTTAGATCGTGATCTGAGAAAATTATATTATGTTCTTAAGACCAAGATGTAATTTTTGGATTTTTTACAAATTTTTATAGTCTTTTCTTCAAGCTCATAATTTATAAAACATTTTCTGCAATTATTTTTATTCAGAAAAAATTTTAAATAGCATTGGGCCGCACCCTCCCTTTCTCCATCCACAGTCCGGCCTAGCCCGTTAACCCTGCACCCCCTCACTGACACATGGGCCCCGCATGTCATCCTCCCTCCTCTCTCACGTGCACC
Organism: Zizania palustris; assembly: GCA_019279435.1. Taxonomy (NCBI): domain Eukaryota; kingdom Viridiplantae; phylum Streptophyta; class Magnoliopsida; order Poales; family Poaceae; genus Zizania; species Zizania palustris. The sequence continues at coordinate 81,225,987 of JAAALK010000082.1, read as the reverse complement.
CGCACTCCTTCCCTCTCTCTGCCCTCATGATCCCACCTGTCGGCATGGACTGTTGCAGCCTCGCCCTACGACCACACACTTATAGTGGCCCCCCGCTGTCATCTCCTTCTTCCCCGTCATGCCACTTCCCCCAAATCATGCCAGCCAAACCCTAGCCATTGCAATCTCACTGATGCCGACCCCCTCCCCTCAAATTGATGCCCATCCTTTACTAACCATCGACCGCCGACCGTTTCCCCTCGTATTCCCCCAGAGTTATGCCCCGTCCTCGCCGTAATCACACGTTTAAACAACTCACCGGAGCAATAACCCCACGTCGACTTTCCTTGTATTCACCCCCCTATTAAAGCCCCTGCAATTGCCAACGCGTTCAGTCCTTGCAATCACGTAGCCCACGCCCAAACAGAACACCCATACTTCATTTTTAGCGTTGCCCCTCTACTCCACCTCCGATGGCCGCTCACCATCGCCGGAGCCCGTCCTTGTCCCCATCACCGTCGACCACAACCCCATGACCACTGTCGTCTACCCGACCTCGGCCACGCCTCTGATTGTGCCACCGACCACCAGAACTCCATCACCATCATTCACCCGAGAGTGCCCCGCCGCCACCGCTCGTCGCCGGCTAACACCGTCAACCCTGAGCCCCAACTCCAGTATCATCATGTTCGCCTCCTTATCCTGGTTCTATTTCAGCGTTCACATTGTACCATAGGTAATGCACACGGGTGCCTGATCTTCTGTCAGAGGGGGTAAACTCAATTGGTGGAGGGATCGACGTTGACGATCCGGCTTCCGATCAGCACTGATCCGAACCCCGCAATTGCTACACCACGACTCTGTTGGTTATCAACCACGTATGAATGAGATTGACCTCGCCAAGAAGGCTTATCCCTGCATGCGAATCAAGAACACAACCAAGAACATGGAAACACAATCTCGCAAATAGATGAAAGATCGATTTCTTGAGTGGGGTTCCACAATCTAACGAACATCAGAGTTCAATCTGCAATGCAGTTCGAAACTAAGCAAAACCCAACCCTAATTCATGATGGCTATAGAGTATTAATACCAAGGGTTTGTCTAAAGTCTTCCCTAATGTTGGGCTTAAGGCCCCAAACGAATACAAGGCCCAAAGTGGCCCAAAATGGTGACACAACACCTTATGACTTATTCGGACTACACAGAACGTTTCGTAACGAACCAAGACTTACCACTAGATTCATTGGAAAGATATTTTCGGTATATTTCCAACGCCTTAAATAACGCCTCAATCTGCCTCCGTACGAGAATGTTATGCCTATTTTAATGAAGGGTGTTCTGCTGAAACCGAACCGAAATCAGAGTTTGAAGTGGAATCCAAATTGGATTGTTGCGCCGCCTCTCCCTATTGTGTTTGATCCAGAAGTACTTCTCCCAAGTTCCTTAGAGTCAAAACATCACCCATAATTAGCATCCCATACATATCCATTTCATTATCTAAAGTAAGAAACGAACGCACCTCATAATTAAGCTTGCGGGCACGAGACCGAGTGATTGATCCATGAATGATAGAGTGTTGGATGTCTTTATCATTGTTATCGATGTTCTCATCATCCTGCCCTTCTTGAATTGTAGTCGTCCTTGACTCAAACTCGTCTTCTTCTCCCAAATATGGCTTCAAATCTGAAATGTTAAATGTGGGGCTAACCCCAAAATCTGCAGGCAACTCAAGTTGGTATGCATTGTTATTAATTTTCTTAACTATCTTGAAAGGACCATCAGCTCGAGGCATCAATTTAGACTTTCTCAAATCTGGAAATCTATCTTTACGTAAGTGTAACCAAACAAGATCGCCTATTTCAAAGGTTAAATGTCTCTACCCTTAATACCAGCAATTTTATACTTTTAGTCATCTTCTCAATGTGTTCTTTAGTTGTGGTATGTAATTTTAGAATAAAACCAGCACGCGTCTTAGCATCTAAATGCACATGTTCAGAAGTAGGCAATGGCAAAAGATCAATGGGAGCACGGGGATTAAAGCCATACACAACCTGGAAAGGACTCACCTTGGTGGTAGAATGTGCAACCCGCAACATGGTGGATAACGTACGATTAACTACCTCTGTTTGCCCATCGGTTTGAGGGTGGCATGTGGTGGAGAATAGCAGCTTGGTTCCAAACTTGCACCATAAACTTCTCCAAAAGTGGCTCAAGAACTTTGCATCGCGATCAGAGACAATAGTGGTGGGTACTCCTTGTAGGCGAATGATATCCCTAAAAAACAAATCAACAATGTTTATAGCATCATAGCTCTTATGACAAGGTATAAAATGCGCCATTTTTGAGAATCGATAGACCACCACAAATATACTATCCCCCTCTTTGTTTTGGGTAAACCTAAGACAAAGTCCATTGATATATGCTCCCAAGGGACGCAAGGAATAGGAAGGGGCATATAAAGTCCAAAGGGATTCAAGTGTGACTTAGCTTTGTTACATGTAGTGCAGCGTGAGGCGTAGCGCACGACATCCCGCCACATCCTTGGCCAAAAGAAGTGTGTGGACAGCACGTTATCAGTTTTCTTCACTCCAAAATGTCCCATCAATCCTCCCCCATTAGCTTCCTGTAAAAACAAAAGGTGAATGGAGCTAGCTGGGATGCATAGCTTGTTAGCACGATATAATAAACCATCATTCAACACATATTTATTCCAAGTTCGGCACTCTCGACAATTTTCAAAAGCATCCTTGAAGTCTAGATCAATAGCATATAACTCTTTTATTGTTTCTAGATCTAATATCTTATGATCAAGCTGAGATAACATAGTAAAACACTGAATAGAGCATCTGCAATGATATTGTCTTTACCACGTTTATGTTTAATGATGTATGGAAATGACTCTATGAACTCAACCCATTTTGCATGTCGCTTATTTAGTTTTGCCTGGCTTCTAATATGTTTGAAGGATTCATGATCCGAATGAATGACAAACTCCTTAGGCCAAAGGTAATGTTGCCAAGTCTCTAACACCTGAACTAAAGCATACAACTCCTTATCATAAGTAGAATAATTCAGATTAGATCCATGCAATTTTTCACTAAAGTAAGCAACAGGTTTACCTTATTGTATGATAACTCATCCTATCCAAATCCCACTAGCATCACATTCAATCTCAAATGTCTTACCAAAGTCAGGAAGTTGGAGTAGAGGGGCATGTGTAAGTTTCTCCTTAAGCATGTTAAAAGCTTGTTCTTGTGTTGGGCCCCATGTGAATGAAGCTCCCTTCTTTGTCAACTCATTGAGTGGAGCAGCAATGGTGCTGAAATTCTTCAAAACCGTCGATAAAAACCAGCAAGTCCATGAAAACTTCTCACTTGCGTGACGGTTTGAGGCGTTGGCCAGCTCTCGATGGCTTCAATTTTTGCTTCATCTACCTCAATACCCTATGGAGTAACAACATAGCCAAGAAAAGAGTCTCGATCCGTGCAAAAAGTACACTTTTCAAGATTATCGAACAAGCGTGCATCTCTCAAAGCATTAAAACAACACACAAATGATTCAAATGTTCATCAATTGACCTACTATATATCAAGATATCATCAAAGTAAACCACCACAAATTTGCCAATAAATACTCTCAATACTCAATTCATTAAACGCATGAAAGTGCTAGGTGCATTCGTTAACCCAAAAGGCATGACTAACCACTCATATAAACCAAACTTAGTTTTGAAAGTTGTTTTCCATTTATCTCCTAATTTCATTATAATTTGGTGGTATCCACTATGCAAGTCAATCTTTGAGAAAATGATAGACCCACTCAATTCATCAAGCATATCATCTAACCTAGGAATAGGATGACGATACCTTATTGTAATATTATTGATGGCTATACAATCAACACACATACGCCAACTACTATCTTTCTTAGGGACTAAAAGAACAGGCACATCACATGGGCTAAGGCTCTCTTGTATGTACCCATGGTCTAGAAGTTCTTGGACTTGTCGCTGAATTTCTTTAGTCTCCTCCAGATTTGTTCTATATGCAGCACGATTTGGCAATGTTGCTCCTGGGATCAAGTCAATTTGATGCTCAATACCTCAAATAGGTGCAGCCCCAGAGGCATCTCTGCTGAAAACACATCCTTATACTCCTGCAAAAGGTTAGTGACAGCACGAGGCAACGAGGTGGAAGAATCCTCAAATAGAAACAAAACTTCTTTGCATATCAATGCATAACAAGGAGAATGAAACTCATTAACATCAACCAAATCAGATTTAGTAGCAAGCATAACACCCCCTTCAATTTAATTCCGTCTGACTTAGAGCTATTGTCTTTCTTATATTTCTTAGGTAGGAAAATAGTGTTAGCTACTTTCTGATTTTCAGATTGTGGTGCAATCTCCTTCTTGCTATTCTCAATACTCTCTTTCTGACATTGCATAATTTCAGTGGGAGTCATAGGTAGCAAAGTAATTTTCTTTCCCTTGTGCATAAGTGTATTTATTACACCTTCCATGATGTGTACCATCCGTATCAAATTCCCATGGCCTACCCAATAAAAGTGAACATGCTTGCATGGGTACAACATCAAAATTATCAAAGTCATGGTACGTACCAATGAAAAAGTGCACTCTCGCAGAGTGTGTTACCTTGACCTTACCACTATTGTTGAACCACTGAATATAGTATGGGTGAGGATGTGGACGTGTGGTCATTCCAAGCTTATTAATCAGATATAAACTCACCAAATTGTTGTTGCTCCCTCCATCAATTATGACACGAACACGATGATCATTGACAATGAGGAACATTTGGAATAAGTTATGTCACTGCAGTGTGTCTGTTTGCTCCACTTGAGTGTTTAAAACACGTTGTACAATCAACGCCTGATACTTCTCGGTGGAGGTAGTGCGTAAAATCTCCTCACCGTCACTTTTAGTCTCCTCATCATCACCTGCATTGGTAGTACCACCATCATCAATATCACTAGCACTAACATACCCACCATCCTCAGTAGCAATGAATGTTCATCTCTGGCTTGTGCAATCTCTAATGAAATGGCCCTTCCATTTGCAATTGTGGCAAATGACTCCACTAGTTCGACCTGTAGAAGCAACTGATGAGGAACTATTTGTTGGTAGGGCTGTTTTACTCTTCTCCTCTGGTGGTAGTAAAGACGACGGTGCTGCTGAACGCGCCGTGGGTATGAAGGGGGCAGCAGACCATGCAGGAGAAGTTAGTGTTGATTTTCCCATTGTAGACACCGCTCTTGTGTCGGTGAAGTTGCTCTTCGACTTTGGCTGTCATCCCTGCAATTCTCTTTCTGCCTTCATAGAAAGGTAAAACAATCTATTGAGAGAATTATATTCCTTATAATCAACTATGTCTTGTATTTCTCTTCTTAAGCCACCAAAAAATCTAGCCATTTTACCGTCCTCATCCTCAACTACCTCACGACGCAACATTCCTATTTGTAGTTCTTGGCAGTACTCCTCTGCATATTTATTTCCCTGGTTTAAATGCTGTAGTTTTTGACGCAAATCATGTTTATAAGTAGCGGGGACAAATCTTCCAGGCATAGCTCTCTTTAGTCCATCCCATGTGTCAGGTGCTAAGCCTACATTTGATAGCTCATTCCACCAAATAATAGCAAAATCGGTAAACTCACTAGTGGCTTGTCCAACTCTATGAATTTCTTGAACAAAATGAGAGTTAAATTTTTGTTCTACTATCATCTCCCAATTCAGATATGTTTCAGCATCATAAGAGCGAGAAAAAGGTGGTATGCTGAACATAAACTTAGCAAACGAATTAACAGCACGAGGGTTATTTTCATTATTACCTCCCATACCTTAACGACGTGGATTTCATTGACGGAGAGGGGGGTCTCGAGCAAGGGGGTGGATATACTCTTCTTGATTTATGCCATTTGCCTTGAGATCCTCAGCTCTATCGTTAGGTGGCACTTGAAGTGTCTCTATGTTCTCCATCCTAGTGACGAGGGTGACAATGCTCCTCTCTATCCTCTCCAATCTGTTCTCATTGTCCTGGTTACTCTTAACGATGTTTGTATTGAGTTCTTGTAGCAAATTTCCAAGCTCGAACTTGGACACACATTCATCTCCATCGCCTTGGTGTGATCCTGCCATGGTTAGTGGAAACACAAAACACAAACAAGCTCACAAGTGCGTTAGTTTCCTATGAACTACTAGGATGTGGAGTCGCTCACACTCAAGCGTTTCACCAAGTTCTTGCAAGGTTCTTACCAATCGTAGCAGGCGTCACAACCGGTTGGCATGGGGATGATACCGTTGAAGTCTTGAGTATAACGATTGCTAGTTGGTCACCATACTGATCAGAAGGAAGGTGGAGCTCGGAAGGCTGATCTTTGGTAGCAAGGATTAGCACAGATCAACAATATTTAGTAAAGCTCAATAATAATCCACAATACTTTTCTTGGTTGCTGGTCTAACTTGTGCTCCAAGAAACGATAAGAGAAGCCAACTCTAATAACAAGAACACCAAAACACAGCACTTAGAGATATAGGTAACAACGCTGAACTTAAACTAGAACAACTTTCTCCTCTTATGCCTCACAAATTTTTTTTCTTATTTTTTTTCTATTTTTTTTCTGGCCACTTTTTTCTTTTATTTGAGCCTCTTTTTCTTTTTTTATCTTTTTTTGGACCTTTTTTACAGACTGTTCAAACAATAAGTACTCAACAAGGTACCGAAAAGGAAGAAGTTATGCTGGCGGCAAACAAAAACCCCTCTAGAACTCTGTCTTCCTGGCCGAATTTGTCCCCCTTAGACTGGATTCATTTTTTCGTCCCGATCGTTTTGATGGGTGGCAGAGCTCAAACGGAGTCCGTATGCAAAAGTTATGGCCGTTTTACCGAGGCAAGGTCAAACTGACTCCGATCCGACTCTTACTAGGATTTAGGGTTTGATTTGGATATCCCTGGACTAAGAAAGGTTATGGCTTTGACTCGCGATCAATAACACAACCCTAAACCAGAAACGCGACATTGACCATGGATCAAAACTCAGCAATACGACACCGTGATGAAATTGTAAAGGCTCAAAACACTAGGACGATAAGGATAATTTGCCCTAGATGTCTACGACTATTTTTTTGCCGCTTTTTCTGGAGTTCTAGGAAAGGCGAAGAATAATCTAAGGGATACAGTGATACCTGACGGGAAACTTGGGCTCTGATACCACTTGATGCGCACGGGTGCCCAATCTTTCGTCAGAGGGGTAAACTCGATTGTCGGAGGGCTCGACGTTGATGATCCGACTTCTGATCAGCACTAATCCAAACCCCACAATCGCTACACCACGGCTCCATTGGTTATAAACCACATACGAACACGATTAACATCACAAAGAAGGCTTATCCCTGCATGCGAATTGAGAACACGAGCAAGAACACGGAACACACAATCTCGCAAACAGATGAAAGATCGATTTCTCGAATAGGGTTCCACAATCTGATGAACGTGAGAGTTCAATCTGCAAGGCAGTTCGAAACTAAGAAAAAACCAACCCTAATTCATGATGGCTACAGAGTATTAATACCTACGGTTTGTGTAAAGTCTTCCCTAATGTTGGGCTTAAGGCCCCAAATGGATACAAGGCCAAAAGTGGCCCAAAATGGTGATGCAACACCTTATGAATTGTTCGGATGACACAAAACATTTCGTAATGAACCAGAACTTGGCACTAGATTCATTGGAAAGATATTTTCGTTATCTTTCCAGCTCCTTAAAGAACTCCTCAATCCGCCTCCGTACGAGAAAGTTATGCCTATTTTACTGAAACCGAACCGAAATTGAAGTTTGATGTGGAATCCGAATTGGATCCAGAAGTGCTTATCCCAAGTTCCTTAGAGTCAAAACATCACCCATAAGTAGCATCCCATCCATATCCATATCATTATATAAAGTAAGAAATGAACGCACGTCATAATTAAGCTTGCGGGCACGAGAGCGAGTGATTGGTCCAGGAATTATAGAGTGTTGGATGTTTTTATCATTGTTATCGATGTCCTCATCAATAGGCCACCGCCGGTGCCACTAGCCCACCATATTTGGGGAAGACAGCCGGCGTGGGTAAATACCTGTGCTGTGACAGATTCCCTCTCGGTCATTCGATCGGGTCTGGACAGACGCGATTAAAACCTGTGCGGGTTTGATCTGGGGCATCCGTTCGATTGAAGCGGTAAAGAGGAATCCTGGCCGTCCGTTTTCACATAAGGCACCCGCCTCATCTACGTGCGTCTAATCACGATCCAATGGCGATCCTCGCTCCAGCTCACAGAACAGTACGCGGGTTCACGGTGGACTCGGTTTACCGTTGACCGGTGGCTGATTTAAAATTAAAATAAATTTCACAAATTGCTTTAAACTTCAAAAATTCATAACTTCTCCACATTAACTCCAAATTCGACCATTCAAATTTTAGAAAATTTATCTTTTTATTCTCTTCATGTTTATCCATTAAAATTTATATGTTTGTAAAGTGACTTTTCATTGTTTTAATTGTGTATCATTCTCATTTTGCGTTCGGAGAAGATTACGACGTCGCCGAGGAGCCCGAATATTTTCCCGAGGTTCCACATTCATCAATTGCAGAACAAGGCAAGTCACCACCCCATTTTTGAGCATATTGAACCCAATTTTAATTAAATATTGCTAAAATCCATAGGTTATGAATGCATTAGTCAAATCAAATGCCTTACATTATATTTATAAGATCCCCAACCTTGATGTGCAAACCCAAATCATGCCATTGTGCCTAAATTCCTTGTCACCATTATACTTAGTATTATTAGTAGAGTCCAATGTATCCACACAACTTCTATATGTTAAAAATGAGTCGAAGATACTCATATTCTGTTATATGATCCCCATATATTTCCTCATCTCTGGTATTCTGTTGGACATGGGGTTTGGCTAAGTATGTTAGCATGGTGGGTTCCGGGTGCAAGCGAGGGCATTGGTTAGTCGCACCTGGGGCGCTATAAGGACTGGTCTTCGGGATCCATCACAAAGCACTTCCGTACCAACCACAAGTCTAGTGGGTAAGCCCTAACTAGAGGTATGGGATGTTCCAACTTGAGACACTATGTGGAGAGGGGCAAGTAGCACCTGCGGATTACTTGTACCATGTGGCACAAAAGGGGCGCGATGTTGGTCCAGTGCGCTAGCGCACCGGCGAAACCTATCGTGTGTCATTGGGTTGGAGCATTTCATGCTAAAGGTTTTGGCATGAGTTCTTCTGACTTGGGTCATCTGAACACACTGCGGTGTGTAGGTATAAGTGCCTTGTGGGTACAGTGGTATATCTCTGATTAGAGTTTAAATCTTTTCGAAAAGCCAAGACCTCGGTCAAGGGCGGGTTCCGTGACATCCCATAGTTAGTTTATACTTGTTAAGTGTTGCATGATGACATGGCATGTAAGGACTGTTGAGCGAGGAGTGCCACTAGTGCTCCTCGAGTTAGAAGATGTTGCATTACTCATGATTTATTATTCTGAATAATTAAACTGACTGACAATAAATGCTACCACATAAAAATGTACTTTTCCGTACTTTAAACCATTACCTTCCCTTGTTATTACCCTGCATTATTGCATTTCTCAGTGGCTCATTGAGTACTTTTGTACTCATACTGTTGAAAACCCACTTCAGATAAGGTCTAATATGATGAGGAGGGTCTGGAGTAGCGACCTTGTCAAGGATGCGAGACTGGTAGAGATGTTCATCCCGAGGATTATTTTAATAGTTTCTTTTATATTGATATATGTGTAATAATGTGGTATGCGAACCACAAATTATTGTCGTATGTACGATGTCGTGTGATGAGCATCTTGTTATTATTATTTTTCTTTGGAAATTCAATTAAGTTCCAAATTTATTAATTCCGGGTGCTACAAGATGGTATCAGAGCCGACTTTATTGTAGGAAGCCAAACAGACCCGCCCAATACTTAGCTTTACAAAAATCTATTTCGTTAGAAATCTACTTCATATTTTTCTTCTCTCCCTTAGTCTTTAAATTTTGTCTTCTTTATAGATGCCAGCTCACCAAGTGCACGGATACCTTCTGGATCGTGATGGATTCGTCCGCGAGCTTCGGATGCTCGTGACCTTCCTCGAGTTCGTCTATGAGCCCCAGTTGCATGGAGTCTACCCCGAGGAGTTTGCAGGTGCTTGTGACATCTCCATTACCATTCGTTACTCTGGAGACCACCCCCCTTCTTCATCGCAGCTGTTGGGGGCCTGACCTTCAAGGTTGTGTGTCAACGCACCACTTTTCAGGCCCTCATAGAGTTTAGGATGATTTACGACATCCAACTTCGGGACACCTCCTTCCATTATGTACCGATGCATACTCTGAGAGCCCACCGCAGCATCTACATTAGTATTCTGTCTGACTGTGAGACCACTGTTGACATGAAAACGTGCCCCCGAACTTGGTCCGGTTCGATGATCCAAAAACATCGCAAGACGTTAATGTCGCGTTCTGACAACCCTAAATCAGTTGTAAGGGGAAAACGGAGTCTCCATGTAATCAAACAAATATTAAGAAATAAAGTTCAATTAACCGAAGTATTATACAAAATAAATACATAAATCAGCCAAGACGAGGCCGATTCCAATCTACAATAAACTGGCGGTCGGACCAGAGGTACAGCGCAGTCGGACCGACGATGCGAAGTATCACCGAAGGGTGCACCCTTCGGCGTTCAGTGTAGAGTAATTAGAAGTACCCTGAAGGGGATTCAATTTTCAGGCGGTCAGACCGAGGTTATGCACATAGTTGTTCGAAGACTGGCGCGAAGGAGTCCAATGCGAAGGGTACTCCGACACGGAGCAAATTGCAACGGAGGGGTCCGGTCGGACCAAAGGATGACTTCGGGCACACTGCCTCGGCACGCATGGTGCGAGGGGCTACGAAGACCATGCCGATAATAGCCTGATGGCCCGGCACGGCAACGCCTAGTCAGACCAGTGAAGCCTTGTCGATGGGACCAATAGGCTCCGATCTGATCACCTAAATTCTTCGGTGACCTTGTAGATGAATATCAACCACCCCAAACTTCTTGGCGATGATCTTGAAGATGATTCCTCTACAAAATAGTAAGAGATCAAATGCAATCCAGCCTAGAGAACGAATTCCCAAGAGTAGCCAGAAAAACCGATAAAAATGATAAAGCCGATAAAAATATGTTACGTGGATTAAATGGGTGATTCAAAGGCGATTCAACAAAGCTTACCACGGTTACGACGTGGTGCATGGAGGGCTTTCAGCGCAAACCTACGAAGATGGACTGAACTAATGCAGAAAGTAGATGAAAAGTAAACGTACAATTCAAAACTAGGGTTTTTAAGTATTGATCTGTGGGGGTTATGAATCGCCTCACCCCTATATTTATAGGGGCTAGACATGGACTCCCTGGCGCGAAGGGGTGTTGAACCCAGACCTCCTCACCAAACTTCACCGGAAGCTGGTGTCATCTGTAGCACAGCTAATGGCATACTTCGAACAGTATGCCAAAGCAAAGGAAGGCTGCCTCCGAAGAATTGTGACGCTTGCACTAGCCCTTCGAGAAGTGAAGACGGAGCCAGAAGTCCCGACTCCTCTGCAAGCCCCCCTTGATAATCGCTTCAATGATCATAGATGGGGAAAGAAGAACTTCCACTCCGAGGTGTTAAATATTGCACCCTCTGCCCCGAAGATGCCTTTCAACTTTCAATAGGCGCAAGCTAACAAGGCTGGTACCTCGAAGTCCCAAGAGAGAATGGCTGGCAGGCGCCAAACCTTCTTCTGTTGTGTGCATGGTGAAAATAGAAGCCATGACACAAAAGACTGCAAGTCTGTATTGACCCTTCGGGGCAAGTACTTAGGATGAAGCTCGGGGTGAGGTACTTTGGACCGAGCACCTCTAGTAGTGCGTTCGGAGCCTGTGCAAGCTGTGGCTCGAACCAGCAACCCCGAAGCACCGATGCAACTCCCGGTAGCCAACATTATGCCATCATCGAAGCAGGAGGATTCCCAAGATCACGACAAGCGAGTGGTCATGCCCATCTCCGGAGGGGGGACCCTCGGCAACATGTCAAAACGGCAACGAAGAGACTATGTCCGCGAAGTAGGGTAAATAGGGACCTCGAGTTCGGTGGCAGAAATGCCCGAGTGGTCTCATGTACCTATTTCTTTTACTGCCAATTATGCTGCGGGGGTGAAATTCCCCAATGCTGACCCCCTTGTTATTTTAGCCGATATAGCGGAGTTGAAGTACGAAGGATATTGGTGGACGGTGGAAGCTCCGCAGATATACTCTGCGTCCAGGCCTTCGACCAGATGTGCATTCCCCGAAGACACCTACTTTTGGCAGCTCGCCCACTCCAAGTTTTCGCAGGTCCTCCTCTCGATGCCTTCGGCCAGATAGGTCTCGAGGTTGCCTTCGGAGAGCGGCCCTTTGCTAGAGTTGAAGAGGTTATCTTCGATGTCGTCGATGCCCCGTATGCCTATAATGCAATCTTCGGGAGGGGAATGTTGAGCTATAGCACATCATAACTATTTGTGTCTCAAAATGCCCGTGCAAGGTGGAGTCCTCACTATTTCAGGAGACCAAGCTGCAGCCCGAAGAGCGAAGTACGGCCATGGTCCACCTCTGGACCCTCGGCAGGTGAATAGTGTGCTGGAGCACACAGAGGACACTTCGGGGTCTTTAGACCCCTCGAAGGGCCCTTCCCTAAAGCCAAGCCTGGAAGGTGATGTGATCACAAAGATGATCCTAAAAGATGGCAAGGAATATCCAATACAATTCAGCAAGAGGCTACCTTCGGGAATATCTATTTCGCTGGAGGAAGTAGTTAAAGAAAACTTAGATATCAATGGAAAGGGCAGACCTCACCAAGGCGGAGGTGGAGAAGTTGCTGAGGGTAGGAATTATTAGGGAAGTAGCCCACACGGAGTGGTTGGCTAACCCCATTTTTGTCAAGAAAAATGGCTCCGACAAGTGGCGCATGTGCATCGATTTCACGTCACTGAATAAAGCATGCCCGTGAGACCCCTACCCTATGCCCTGAGTAGATAAGCTTGTGCACTCTATGGCTAGCTCTGAATTGTTAAGCTTCCTAGACGCATACTCTGGTTATCATCAGGTCTGGCTAAAGTGCGAAGACGAAGCCAAGACAAGTTTTATAACTCCTTCCAGAGTATTTTGTTATGTTCGAACGCCTTTTGGCATGCGGAATGCCGGAGCTACCTTCTCACGTCTTATAGCTAAGGCTCTAGGTCACCAGATAGGCTGAAATCTCGAATCCTATATGGATGACATTGTAATAAAGAGTGTTGTAAAGCACCATCATAGCCTAGACTTAGCTGAAACTTTTGAGAGCCTTCGAGCATGTGGAGTTTGCCTCAACCCTAAAAAATGTATATTTGGGGTACAAGAAGGAAAACTGCTAGGGTACTTAGTTTCGAGAAGAGGAATCGAAGATAGCCCGACACAGATAAGTGCACTGCAAAGAATGGCTCCACTAGAAAATCTGAAGCAGGTCTAGAAGCTGATAGGATGGCTTGCAGCCCTTAGTAGATTCCTAGCCAGATCAGCGGAATGAAGCCTCCCAATTTTTAAAGCTCTAAAGGGGTCAGAAAGTTTCAAGTGGACACCGGAGTGCTAGAAGAGCTTCGATGGCATTAAAGATTATCTCAGAAATCTATCAACACTTACTGTGCCCCTCCCAGAAAAACTCTCCTCCTTTATCTTGTAGCAACAGGCTCCGCAGTAAGTGCAATGCTAGTCAGGGAAGTTGAACTTAAAGGAAAACTGGTGCAGAACCCAGTCTACTTCATCTTAGAAGCTTTGTCCGGAGCAAAGACAATATACTTTGAGCTCAAAAAATTTGCTTATGCTTTCGTAATGGCCTCGCGAAAGCTAAGGCAGTACTTCTTAGCACATAATCTCATCGTTCCTACCTCGTATCTCCTTGGTGATATGCTTCGGAGAAAATATTCCACGGGTAGGATCAAGAAATGGGCTGTCGAGCTAGCCCCCTTTGGTATTTCCTTCATGGCAAGAACAACTATCAAGTCCCAAGACATAGCTGATTTCGTGGATGAGTGGACTCCATCCGTAGTTTGGGCTCTAGAAGAACCCTCCGAACGTCTGTGGACAATTTTTTCTGATGGAGCCTATCAAGCATACGGTGCTGGAGCTAGAGCTATGATAATAAGGCTATGTATTCTGTGAGGCTCAACTTTAAGACCACCAACAATATCACAGAGTACGAAGGGATCCTGCTAGGCCTCCAAAAGGCAAAGGCACTTGGAGCAGCAAGGATTATAATAAAAACAGTTTGCCAAGTCATCGCAGGCCATGTTGACAAGAGCTTCCAAGCCAGGAATCCGCATCTTGCAAAGTATTTGGAAGAAATTCGCAAGACCGAAGCAATGTTTAAAGGATTTTCTATTCGAAGCACCCCTCGAACATATAATCAACTTGCAGATATTCTAGCGAAGGCTGCAGCTGGAGCATTGGACGTCCCGGAGGGCACTTTCTACGAAGAACTCATCAAGCCTACGGTGCATCAACTACCCTCCGTAGAAGTCCTTTTCATCCCAGTCATAGATTGGCGGACTCCGATAATGGATGTTTTGAAAAACAGTGCAGTCTCGTTAGAACGTCCGGATTTCCAAAGGCTCCAAGCAAGGGTTCGAAATTATGAGCTTGTCAACGGAATATTGTACAAAGCCAGAGTTTGTTCTCCCCTACTCCGGTGCATCTCACAACCCAAAGGCCAAGATATACTTTGGGAGATTCATGAAGGCTTATGCGGCAGCCGTCTAGCCCCCCGTGCTCTAGCAGGAAAGACACTTCGACATGGGCTCTATTGGCCAACAATTGTAAGAGATGCAGAAGAGTTGGTTCGGACCTTCCAAGGGTGCCAGTGGATGGGTAGGAGGAGCCACCGTCCACCGACACCTCTTCAAGTTAATGCTCCGGTATGGCCAATGGCGCGATGGGGAATGGATCTCATCGGCCCTTTTCCAATGGAAAAAGGCAGCTTGAAGTTTGCGGTGGTAGCAATCGAATATTTTTCTAAATGGGTCGAAGCTGAACCCCTAACTGATATCACTTCAAGAAATGTGCAAAAATTCTTTTGGCAGAATATCATATGCAGGTTCGGAGTGCCCAGGGAGTTAACTATTGATAACAACACTGAATTTGAAGCCGTGCCTTGTAAAGAGTTTTGCGAAGGCCTGAGCATCAAGTTATCCTTCTCATCTGTTCGCCACCCCCAATCCAACGGAGCCGTCAAGCGGGCCAATGGAAATATTCTCTCTGGTTTGAATCGAAGGATTGTTGGGTTAGCTAAGGGGCTGTGGACCAAAGAGCTCCCCAAGATTTTATGGCCCATTCGGACCACTCAAGCTAGGTCCACGGGCTTTACCCTATTTAGGATGCTATTCACAAACGAGGCCATGATCCTACGGAGCTTAAAGGTGGATCCCTCTATGTAACGGAGCTTGGGAATGATGATGAAAGAAACACTTCGCTGGACTTGTCAGAAGAGACAAGGCTTCAAGCTATCGCCAATCTGATGAAGTACCGGGACCAAACGAAGGCATGGTATGACCCGAAGATAAAAGAGAATGAGCTTAGACCAGTTCATTTGGTGCTGCAAACTGTAATTGGTCTGGGGAAGCTAGGAAACAAATGGGAAGGACCATATATTATCATACGCTCAGGGCGCCCTGGGTCATTTAAGCTTGCTAATTTGGAATGGGAAGAGTTGAAGCATGCATGTAATGCGAAGCACCTTAAATGTTATTATGCTTTGGGGCTCCTTGTAATCAATTGTAAATGTACCTTTCTAAGCTAAATAAAGAAGGAGGTTCAAATTATGCTTACTCTTTAAATATTCCTTACTCTTGGTGGATGCATCAGGGGAACGGAGATGCTTGGGAAGGTAAGCATCTTTGAAGGAACCCAGCAAACAACCTTCGAACCATTGGTTTACAGATTCCGTAAAAGAGCTGTAGGTGGCCAGCCTACGGATTCTAGGCTCCGGCTTGTTAGGATCTGTAGAAGAGTCTAAGTACTTTAAAAGAACAGATTTCCGACCTCCGGGTTCAAAGTATCTATAAAAGATCTGTAGGTGGCCAGCCTACGGATTCTAGGCTCCGGCTTGTTAGGATCCATAGAAGAGTCTAAGGACTTTAAAAGAATAGATTTCCGGCCTCTAGGTTCGAAGTATCTGTAAAAGAGCCGTAGGTGGCCAGCCTATGGATTCCATGCTCCGGCTTGTTAGGATCCGTAGAAGAGTCTAAGGCCTTTAAAAGAACAGATTTTTGGCCTCTGGGTTTGAAGTATCTGTAAAAGAGCCATAGGTGGCTAGCCTACGAATTCCAGGCTCCGGCTTGTTAGGATCCGTAGAAGAGTCTAAGGACTTTAAAAGAACAGATTTCTGGCCTCCGGGGTCGAAGCATCTGTAAAAGAGTCGTAGGCGACCAAGCAATAAGGTTTCAAGGCCCCGACCCAATCAAACACTTTTTAAAGTCCTTAGTGACTGGTATCGGAGCTTGCAAGTATAAACTTAGTTCTAAAACTTATAAACATCATAATATGAACGTACAGTTCGAAGAACTCTATGAAAGAGTAAAATATGATTACCAAGTGTTATGTGAAGCATCAGGTTGTTATATCAATCATTGTGTCCGATGGACCCTATCGCAACGCGTACGGTCCCCCACCCACAAGGAGGGGCAAGGGAGTAAGGAACAATCAAGTGATGCTTCCGAAACAGGTTATATTAATCGGGTAATCATATTACATTAAGACAAATTTTGGTCTAAGCCACTTCGCTCCGAGAGGAGGGATTCAAAGGGAGATGAATTCCTCCGCGAGGTCCCGCATGCTCATGCGGCTGGCCACCGAAGAAAGCAACCCCAGTCGCGTCAAAAGCATGCTAGGGTCTGGAGTGGCTTCGGCTTCCTCCCAGTAACAGATTTATTGTAGGGGCCCCATTAGGCTAGAACCTTCTCCGACTTTGGCATAGAACCATCAGAGTATCCAGTTGGTGTACCACCGATCGTTGATGGCCTTTGGTGGGAAGTGCCGCGAGTACTCCTTCTGAAGTTGGAAGTTCACACTTCTGAAGGCTACCAGTACCTTGGTGTCTCCTGGTCCATCTTGTGGCTTCGGCTGGCAAGAGGCCTCATGGGTGGCTGCAAAGACTTCTGATCTCCCTTCACACCCCTCTGCCCGAAGAGCCCATTCGAAGATGGCCAATATTGTGATGGCATTCGGTGACAATTGAGGTAAAGTGATATGAAACATGTCTAATACCTCGGATAGGAAATTGATTGCAGGCAGCCCTAGCCCAGCCTCGAAGAAGGCCTCGAAGACCACTACTTCTCTGCTCCGAGGTGCTGGGGTCGCTTCCATCCCGGGAACCCGAGTTGTCATCCCCGGGACCAACTTCCAATTCACCGCTTCCTCGATGGAGTCCGCCGTACTCGCCGATTGACCGAGGAGGAAGCTTTACCTCAATGGATTCATGGACGGTGGATGGAGTTCCCATGGGTTCTTCGGCCAATAACCCCCCCGGGCTCCCGCCATTAACGCCGCTGCTGATGCTGCCCAAGCTTGCCTCTACACCAAGGTTCCTGCCGCAGCTGGCACCGTCGCACTAGTTCTCACCATCAGTTGATTGCTTAGGAGATTGGGGAAAGCTTGAAGGTTGAAGAAAGAGGGATTAGAACCAAGGCTCTGTAAAAAATTCTACTGAGGTTTGAGTCCCTTTTTTTAACCCTTCCACCTCTGGTTACTATGATTCGGGTATGCATTCACATTGTAGGTTCAACTTCTATCACTGATGGGTGGGGCTAGAAAGTAAAAAAAGGTGTGAACCCGTGGTTAAAATTTTGTCCGTTACTTTTTCCTAGAAACCTAACAACTACTTGAAGGGTAACAACTCAAAATTAACGGCTCTCTGCGATGCTTCGCCTCCGCAACGGTTCGTTTCCTTGCGAAGCATTCACACGGGAGTCCAAGTTTGAAGCTTCCATCAGACGTACCTCCGATGTCGGAGACACCTCGAATGGTTACAATACCTTCAATTTTTTGTAAGTCCCTGAGCATGAAAATATTTCTTGTTTATACTACTCTCCTGCTATAAAGGTTAAATTGGAGAAGCGTATTCGAGGCGCTACTGTTGGGGGGAAATACTTCATCCCTAGGACCTTTAAGATCAAGAGATGAAGAGAATTCATGCAGTTCTAAGACAGAAGCTTATCCCCAAGTTGATTCAGTTTCCAAGCTGAAGGGTCCTCCGAACCCTAGTTCGAAGATACCCTCCGAAGGCTTCGTCTGTACAGTGGGAAATAGCAAGATTGACGGGACGTCTGGCTTATCTAACCTCTTTGGACATATTTTACTATTTTAGCCTTATTCGGGGTACCGAATAGTTTCCACTATGTCAGTTGTAATTGAGGGGTAAAAAGGTCTTTTCCTTAGAGTTTTTACTTATAAATACACCCTTTCTCACCCTGTAATAGGCATCAAATATTCAGATATTCAATACACAACTTCGAACTCCTTCGAGCTATTATCCTATTTGGAGGCTTGAGATAGTTCGCTTCACAAACTCTTTGTTTGTTAGATCTTAATCTTAGAGAACCTGTTAGCGTAATCTTTTACGCCAACACCAGGGAAGACATATTTTCGGCCCAAATTACCAAAAATTGACATTTTGACAATTTCAACCATTAATGCCATTTTTTGCTATCAACACATGCCCCCTGCCTTTTAGCAAAATTAGTGAGCTAAAAGCACAATGGGCTAAGGAAGATATACTCCATATCGACCTTTTGACACTTCAAGCACTTTGCCACACACATGGGAAGTAGCCCTTCAAATATTTGTCATTCAAAGCTCTTCGAAACTGCTCTCCTTGTAGAGACTCTAATAACTATGCATTACCTTGAGCGATTTCAGCTACCTTAAAAGGACCTTCCCAACTTGGCGACCATTTACCAAATTTGTGGTTTTTAGTGCCTAAGGGCAAAATCGTATTCCAAACCAAGTCACCAACTTGAAACGATTTTGCTTTGACTCTTTTGTTGTTGGCTCTAGCTACTCTCCTCTTGTCCTTTTCGATGGCTTCTAGAGCCCTTAACCTCTTATCGATCACTTCTTCTAAATTATCCTTCAAAAGAATTTCATATTCATCGACCGATAAGCCATCTTGCTTAAGAAATCTTAATGATCCAAGATCTACCTCTACTGGTAGAACGACTTCTTGTCCATATACTAATTCATATGGACTAACTTTGGTAGCACCATGCTTTGCGACTCTACAAGCCCATAATGCCTCAGAAAGCACTTCATGCCACCTTTTAGGGAACTCTTCAATTTTCTTCTTAATGAAATTAATTACGGTTTTATTACTAGACTCGGCCTGATCATTGTCCTGAGCATAGTATGGTGAAGACTTTATTGAGGAACCTACTGAGGATCGTCACTATGCTTCAAGGTTATGATGAGTGATTGAGATACATGTGTGTGTATGTGTTTGTCTCATGTGTGCAGGCTTGAGATACTCGTCAACTGTTGATTGTAAGGGATTAGGGTTAGACGGGAAGTCTAATGCCAGATTATCAAGGGTGTCAGTCGAAGTTGAGAGTGAACTCAGATGTATGCATGGAGATCAAGCAGGACATGAGATGGAGGTCGATCAAGACGAAGTGTCGGTTGAGTCAGCGAAAGGGAAGCCATTTCAAGTGACAAGGTGGCTCGAGGGATCGAGAGTGGGAGAGACTTGCTGGCAGTCAAGTTCGCAGACTGACGACGATCGTCGATGATTGGGGAGGCTTTGTCGGTTTTTGGTGAAAACCGTCGCATCTCTAAATATTTTAATTTCAATAATTAGGAGTCTTTTTTATTTTGAGTAATCTAGAGTAGAGTGTAAAATTTTAGTATATTTTTAGGATATCACAATTCTGAAAATATATTAAAAGTGCTGAGTCAATTTGTAATAAAGAACAATAGAGTCTATGTGTGTAATTTTCAGAATTTCTAATTCTTAAAATGTGTCATGTCCTTATGTGTAATTCTGAAAAGTTGGAGGATCCTTGTGTAAAGTTGCCTCTTAGGGTATGGCTATATAATGGGCCTCATACCTAATGGTTTTGGCTGCCATTTTGTGAGAAATATAACCTGAATTTTCTGTGCTTAATGGTCTGATTATTTTGTGATCTTTGATTCCTGAAATTGCATCTTCAGCTTATCTATTTTGTGAATTTGCTGTTCTTCTTGGGATTACTCCTTCTTCAATCACTGTTTCTGTCCCAAAAATACTGTTTCCCGTCTAGGTTCTTCAGGGAATTTTCTACTGCGCCGCCAAGCTATTTCTCTGATGAATTTTTGTTCCCTGAATCCTTGTTTCTGCACAACGATTTTGGAGATTGTGAAGTTCATCATCAGTTTGGTTTTTTTGTGATTTACTGTGCTGTTTCGAAAACACTGTTCATCATCTAGAGTCTTCCGTGAAACCTGTAGCTGCATCGCCAGGAATACCTTTCTCTAGAAATTGATTACCAGTATTTTTTATCTGATTTCTCTTGTAGTCTGGTACTTGTTTTGTGTATGATTCAATATCAAGTCAATCAATCAAGGATTCATCCGTGGAAGAGAAGGTTCTGATCAAGACAATATTCAGAGATCAAGAAAGAGGTGCTGAAGCTTTATCAGGTGATTTTTCTGTTCTTGAGCAGAGTTGATACATTTTGAGCAGTGTTGAGTCCCTTTTTGAGTTGATTAAGGAGATATCTGGTCCATTCTTGTGTATGTACTGAAATTTAAATGAATCATGACTCTTATTGAGTAAAGTTTATCTGAATGAATTTGATCTGCTCTAGGAATATACCTCTGCTGTTGATTATTCAGATCTGAAAGCCTTGATTAAATTAATTGAGTGTTGAAGGGTTTTTCTATATATCTTGTTGTTGGTGCAAAGGATTACGCTAACAGGTTCTCAAAGATTAAGAACTAACAAACGAAGAGTTTGTGATGCGGACTATTTTGAGCCTCCGAATAGGATAATAGCTCAAAGTAGTTCGAAGTTATGTATTGAATAACTGAGTATTCGATGCCTATTACAGGGTAAGAAGGGGTATTTATAGGTAAAAACTCTAAGGAAAAGACCTATTTACCCCTCAATTACAACCAACATAGTGGAAACAATTCGGTACCCCGAATAGGGTTAAAATAGTAAAATCTATCCAGAGAGGATAGATAAGGCAGATGTCTTATCAGCCTTGCTGTTTTCCACTGTAGCTTCGAGGCCTTCGGAGGATACCTTCGAACCATGAAGCCGAAGCATCCTTCGTCTTGAAACCTACATCATCATGGAGATAAACACATGCTTCGAAGCTGAAGAATTATCTTTGGCTGCTGATCTCTAAAGCTCTGAGGATGAAGTAGTTTCCCCCGATAGTAGCCCCTCGAATACGCTTCTCCGATTTAACCTGTATGGCAGGAAAGCAGTATACACAAGGAATATTTTAATATTCAGGGACTTAGAGAAATTCGAAGGTGTTACAGTTATTCGAACGGTATTTGACATCGAAGTATCTCCGATGAAAACTACAAACTGGGACTGCTGTGTGAACGCTTCGCAGGGAAATGAACCGTTACGGAGGCGAAACATCGTGAAGAGCCATTAATTTTGAGTCGTTACCCTTCAAGTAGCCGTTAGGCTCCCAAAAAAGGTAATAGTCAAAACTTTACCGCGGGTTCACACCTTTCTACTTCCTGGTCCCACCTGTTAGTGATGGAAGTCGAACCTACAATGTGAACACACGATCGAAGCATAGTAACTAGCAGAAAGGTTATAAAAGGGGGGTCGAAGCCCACCGAAATTTTTTACAGATCTTCATTTCTGAAGCTTTCTTTATTCAACTTCCAAATCTCCTCCTAATCTCTTTAGCAATCAACCCATGGCGAGGACCAGCGTGACTGTGCCAGCGACAGCGGGAACACTGGCACAGAGGTAGGCGTGGGCAGCTTCAGCAGCGGTGGCCATGGCGGGAGCTCCGGGAGGTTCTTGGCCAAAAAATCCTCGGGAGCTCCGCCCTCCATCCAAGAAGACAATCCCGCAAAGTTTCCTTATCGGACAATCAACTAGCACGGCGGAATCTATTGAGGAGGCAGTGAACGGGAAGCTGGGCCCCGGAATGAGGACTCGGGTCCCGAGAATGAAGTTGACCCCGAAGCCGCGGTGTGGGGAAGTGGTAGTCTTCGAGGCTTTCTTCGAAGCCGGACTGGGACTCCCTGCCATTAATTTCCTGTCGGAGGTATGGGAAATGTTTCACATTACCTTGCCGCAGTTGTCCCCAACTGCAATTGCAAGACTGACAATTTTCGAATGGGATCTTTGGGCCGAAGGATGGAAAGGATGATCGGAGTTCTTTGCCGCCACCCACGAGGCTACCTGCCAACTAAAGCCACGGGATGGACTCGGAGACACCAAGGTGCTGACGTCATTCGGAAGTGTCAACTTCTAGCTTCAGAAGGAGCATGTGCAACATTTTCCGGCGAAGTACATCAATGACCGGTGGTATACCAACTAGATCCTCTGGTGGTTTTATGCCAAAGTCGGAGAGGAATCTAGCTTCGCAGGGCCCCTTCAAGAGATTATGTTCTGGAAGGAGGCTGAAGTTACTATGAACCCAAGCCTGCTCTCAACACGGCTTGGATTACTTTCTTCGATAGTCAGCCGTATGATTATGCGGGATCTAGCGAAGGAATTCATTGCCCTCCAGATCCCGCCTCTCGGAGCCGACTAGCCGATAGCGTTTCAAAATGCTTCGGAGGGAGAGCTTCGAAGCCTAGGTATATCTTCGCACTTCCAGCATTAACACATTAGGAAATAGATAACATAATTATGAAATGCTACCTCTTTTTAGCATCTCCTTTGGCGCTAGCTCCGGAGCAGATCACAAAGGCCACCGAACGGGTGCTCGGACCCCCTACGGTGGTGGAGAAACAATGAAGGGTAGAGCTGGTGGGAAGCTAGGAGCTCTTCAACAGGGTGTGGAGTGCTCTCGGAATGGAGCCTCCACCTCTACCAGACTTCGACTCGACCGGAGTGGCTCGTTGGGAGAGAAAGGCCACTGCCGAGCCCTCCAAGAAGACCGCCAAGACCCCCGTCAAGAAGGGGAATAAGACGTCAAAGCCTCCTCCTCAACCAGCTCTGGTATCTTCGCCTTCCTCTTTGGGCATTCGGAGCTCGTCTTCGGAAGACTCCGGAGATAAAGACTCCAATGTCTGAATGGGGAAGGCCCTTGAGGATTATATTGCCGAAGATAGCGAGGAAGAGTCCCAAGGCACAGCCAGAGCTTCTTCTCAAGTAGCTGCTGTAGCAGATACAACACGCTCCTCTGAGCCCGTCGCCACGAGCTCAGAGCTTGAGGCAGTTATTCCCAACTTGCCCATGGCCGGGGTAATAGTGCCAGAGATCGGGGCATCCGCAGTGACTGCACCGGAGTAGACTTCAGGGGATGACCTTGAAGAATACCTCCGAATGTATGAAGTCCTGGAGGACCCTACAATTCTCCCTCAAGGCACGAATGAAGGTATACTTCAAAGCTTTTGCCTTTGCAATTCCTGCAATAATTATTACACATAAATATTCACTAAATACTTTAATTTTTATAGGTGCATCGAGAATAGCATGGCTCCAATCACCGATGGAGCTTCAACTTCTCTTGAAGTTGAGGCTCCGGTTGACATAGTGACTCCAACGATCGGAGCCATATTGGGCAAAGCAGTTCCGACCGAAGGGGCAACGGTCGAAGGAGGATCTACTTCAGCCGGAGTTCCAGCTCCTACTTTTGTGCCAGGGAGGGGCAAGTGTATGAAGAGCTTCGGTCCCTACCTTGATGGTGACGCCCTCCTCCAACGATCCTTCGGCGAGCAACTCGGAGGAGGAGGCTGCAGTAGATGATCACCGGGCCCTGTCCTGGCTCCCTTTGCTGGCTCCATTCTTGGAGCAATGGATAGGGCTCCGGACGCTTTTGGAGCCCTTGATGAACAAAGGCCAAGAAGTCGCGAACTCCGAATTGGTCTCCATCTTGAGCAAAGCCAGAGCCCCAGAGATCGATTTGGCCCTCGAAAGGGCTGCCCTTCAGGTATGCAGCGTACAACAAATGTATTCAATCAATAAATGAAATTACTTGGTACTTACTTTGCTTTTTTGCAGCAATTTGTCCTTGCTAGAGGGGCAGTGACTTCCAATGAGCTCAAAACTAATGGGATCAAAAGGAAGGTTACTACCCTCTAGTCTGCCCTCAAGAACTCTGAAGATAAAACACTACGACTGGAGGAAGAACTCCTCAAGGAACGGAGGGCCAGAGTTGCCACTGATGAATCACTTCGGACCAAGCAGCAGAACAGCACTGCACTCAAAGCTTCAGGCCAGAGTTGCCACTGACGAATCACTTCGAACCGAGTAGCAGAACAGCACTGCACTCAAAGCTTCAGGCCCAAGAGACCAAAGCCGAGTGTGTGGTTCTCAAAGCAGAGGTCGAGAAGCTTTGGCAAGCAGCAGCAAGCTCCAGCGCACAACTCGTGGAGCTCCAAGACTCGATTCAACATGCGTTGGCTCAAAACAGTACTTTGCTATCCAAGATGGTCGAACTATCTGCTGCTGCTGGCTGGAAGCGGTGAAAGTAAAGAATGTTGCCATTGCAGAGCATACCATGGATACCCTTTGGGGTACCTTGGAATAATTCGGCACGATGTGCCCTTCGTCCTCAGCTATGGCGAGCGAGCCCCTCAAACGGAAGTTGAAGATGATCCAAGTGGCGACGATGTTGATGATGGTCTCCGGCGTTCGGTACGGAGAGATCTCCGGACAAGTTTCCAGGATCGGAGTCCTTCGTCACATCGAAGCTCTTGGGATTTCTGTTGCTCCAGTTGGGGGTTCAACACATGTAGGCTTCGCCGACGAAGACCTGTTGCGTCCTTCGCAGGATGTAGCTTCTACCTGGGAATCGTTCCAGGCAATCTGGAAAATGGACCACAAAGCTGCAACCAAAGGTTGGATCGACGAGGCTCACCGGCAGAAGCAAGCTCAGACGAAGCCTCCACTTCCGACTTCGCCGACTTCGACCCCTCCTACTCTGCCAGCCGACCCGCAGGTTTAGCTTTATAGTGTGCTTAAGCATGTACAAAAATCTTGTAAAATCCCTTATATGAATGAAAAGTTTATAAACGAGGAAACTTTGTTTGGGTGTTTATTCTTTAGGTTTTGCTATGCGCTTCGGAGCTCGACTTCGAAGTATTGGAACTTAGCGAAGGGCTCCGCCGGTAGTGGGCTATCTTTGAAAGCTTAAGGCCTTATCGATGCTCACGCTTCTCTGTTCCTCGACGGGATCAAGGGGAGATAGCACCCGAAGTCCATCGCGAGGTCTTAGCTTATATTAAGGAAGAGGATAAGGAAAAAGCGTCTTCGTCCTCCGAATACGTAGATTGGTCTAACTCGGAGTACCAAGCCGAAGATCTAGCAGAGGCTAGTTCCTAAAGACTTCTATCTTGGGCTGAACTTCAAGAAGAGCAGAAAAAACTGCGAGCTTCGAATAAGAAAAGCACTCGGACAAAGAAGAAAGTTTCGAAGACTTTGGGCTCCGAAGGCCGAAGTAGTCTTAGAAGTAGCTCTAGAGGTCAGAGGGGTCTCCGCTTCTATCTAGGCTTAGACAAAAGCTTCTCTTGATGTAATATGATATGATTATCCAATTAATATGAATTGCTTCGAAAGCATCTTTTGGTTGGTCCTTACTCCCCTGCCCCTCCTTGTGGGTGGGGGACCATACGCATTGCGATAGGGTTCGTCGGACACAATGATTGATATAACAATCTGATGCTTCGCACAACACTTGGTAATCATACTTCATTCTTTCATAGAGTTCTTCGAACTGTACGTTCGTATTATGATGTTTATAAGTTTTGGAGCTAAGTTTACACTTGTAAGCTCCAATAGTAGTTGCTTAGGACTTAAAAAGTGTTTCATTGGGCCGGAGCCTTGAAACCTTATTTCCTGGTCACCTACGACTCTTTTAACGATACTTTGAACCCAGAGGCCAGAAATCTGTTCTTTTAAAGTCCTTAGACTCTTCTATGGATCCTAACAAGCCAGAGCCTGGAATCCGTAGGCTGGCCACCTTCGGCTCTTTTACAGATGCTTCTAACCCGGAGGCTGGAAATCTGTTATTTTTAAGTCCTTAGACTCTTCTACAGATCCTAACAAGCCGAAGCCTAGAATCCGTAGGCTGGCCACCTTTGGCTCTTTTACGGAATTCTTGAACCAATGGTTCAAAGGCCATTTTCTAGGTTCCTTGAAAGATGCTTAACTCCGCAAGCATCTCCGTTCTCCTGATGCATCCACCAGGAGTAAGGAATATTTGAAGAGTAAACATAATTCGAACCTCCATCTTTATTTAATTTAGAAAGGTACTTTTACAATTAATTACAAGGAGCCCCTAAGCGTAATAACGTTTAAGGTGCTCCGCATGCCATGCATGCTTCAACTCTTCCACTTCTAAATTAGCTAATTTAAATGACCCGGGGTGCCCTGAGTGTAGGATAATATATGGTCCTTCCCATTTATTTCCTAGCTTCCCGGAGCTATTACACTTCACAATACAAAATGACCTGGTTTAAGATCGTTCACTTTTATCTTCGGGTCATACCATGTCTTCGTTTGGTCTTGGTACTTCATCAGATTGGTGACAGCTCGAAGCCTTGTTTCTTCTAACAAGTCTAGCGAAGTGTTTCTCTCGTCTTCATTTCCAGGTTCTACTACATGAAGGGATCCACCTTTGAGCTCTGTAGGAGTCATGGCCTCATCTCCGAATAGCTACCTGAATGGGGTGAAGCCTGTGGATCTGGCTTGAGTGGTCCGAATGGACCATAGAATCATAGGAAGTTCTTCGGTCCACAACCCTTTAGCCAACCCGACAATCCTACGATTTAAACCAGAGAGAATATTTCCATTGGCTCGCTCGATGGCTCCATTGGATTGTGGATGGCGAACTGCTGCGAAGCATAACTTGATGCCCAATCCTTTGCAAAATTCTTTAAAGGGTTTGGCTTCGAACTAGGTGCCATTATTCACAGTTAACTCCTTTGGCACTCCGAACCCGCATATGATATTTTGCCAGAAGAATTTTTGCACATTTCTTGAGTGATAGCAGTTAGGGGTTCAGCTTCGACCCATTTAGAAAAATAATCAATTGCTACCACTGCAAACTTCAAGCTACCTTTTGCCATTGGAAAAGGGCCGATGAGATCCATTCCCCATCGTGCCATTGGCCATACCGGGACAATAACTTGAAGGGGTGTTGGTGGACGGTGGCACCGTCTACCCATCCACTAGCATCATTGACAGGTTCGAACTAACTCTTTCGCATCTCTTACAATTGTTGGCCAATAGAGCCCCTGTCGAAGTGTCTTTCTTGCTAGTGCATGGGGGGCTAGGTGGCTTCCACATAAGCCTTCGTGAATCTCATGAAGTATATCTTGACCTTCGGGTTGTGAGATGCACCATAGTAGGGGAGAGCAAACTCTAACTTTGTATAATATCCCATTGACATGCTCATAATTACGAGCTCTTGCTTGCAACCTTCGAAAATCCGGACCTTCTGACAAGACCGCGCTGTTTTGTAAGACATCCATTATCGGAGGTCGCCAATCTGCAGCTGGGATGCAAAGGACTTCTGCAGAGGGTAATTGATTTACCGTGGGCTTGATGAGTTCTTCGTAGAAAGCGCCCTCCGGGACGTCCAATGCTCCGACTGCTGCCTTTGCTAGAATGTCTGCAAGTTGATTATCTGCTCGAGGGATACTCCGAACAGAAAATCCTTTAAACATTGCTTCTGTCTTGTGGCTTTCTTCTAGATACTTTGCAAGATGCGGGTTCCTGGCTTGAAAGCTTTTGTCAACATGCCCTACGACGACTTGGGAATCTGTTTTAATTAGAATCCTTGCTGCTCCAAGTGCCTTTGCCTTTCGGAGGCCTAGAAAGATCCCTTCGTACTCTACGATATTATTGGTGGTCTTAAAGTTGAGCCTCGCAGAATACATGGCCTTCTATCCTGATGGCGATATTATCACAGCTCTAGCTCCGGCACCAGATGCCTGATAAGCTTCGTTGGAAAAAATTGTCCACAGACCTTTGGAGGTTTCTTCTGGAGCCTAGACTACAGATGGAGTCCACTCTGCCACGAAGTCAGCTATGATCTGATATTTGATAGCTATTCTCACCATGAAGGAAATACCAAAGGGGGCTAGCTCAACAGCCCATTTTCTGATCCTACCCGTAGAATCTTTGCTCCGAAGCATATCACCAAGGGGATACAAGGTAGGAATGATAAGATTATGCCCTAGAAAGTAATGCCATAGCTTCCGCGAGGCCATTACCAAAGCATAAGCAAATTTTTCGAGCTTGGAGTATCTTGTCTTTGCTCCAGAAAAAGATTCTGAGACAAAGTAAACTATGTTTTGCACCCATTTTCCTTTAAGCTCAACTTCCCTGACCAGTACTGCACTTACTGCGGAGCCCGTTGCTGCAAGATAAAGAAGGAGAGTTTCTTCTAGGAGGGGCACAATAAGTGTTGACAAGCTTCCGAGATAATCTTTAATGTCATCGAAGCTCTTTTGGCACTCCGGCGTCCACTTGAAACTCTCGGACCCCTTTAGAGCTTTAAAAATTGGAAGGCTTCATTCAGCTGATCTGGCCAAGAATCTACTAAGAGCTGCGAGCCATCCTGTTAGCTTCTGGACCTTCTTCATATTTTCTGGTGGACCTTCTTCATATAGGCTTTGACATTTCGACCTATTTGATGACCTAGATCCTTAGCTATGAAACGTGAGAAGGTGGCTCCGGCATTCCGCAAGACAAAAGGCATTCGAACATAACAAAATACTCCGGAGTATGCATCCAGGAAGCTCAGTAATTCGGAGCCAGTCGTAGAATCCACCAGCTAGTCTATTCGGGGCATAGGGTAGGGTTCTCGCGGGCATGCTTTATTTAATGATGTGAACTCAATGCACATGCGCCACTTGCCGGAGCCCTTCTTCCCGACAAAAACAGGGTTAGCTGACCACTCCGTGTGGGCTACTTCCCTGATAATGCCAGCCCTTAGCAATTTTTCCACCTCCACCTTGGCGAGGTCTGCCATCTCTGCTGATAACTTATGGAGCCCCTGGCGCACTGGCCTAGCCTTCGGGTTGATAAGCAAACTATGCTCGATGATGCTCTGGTCAACCCTGGTGATGTCTTCGTCAGTCCAGGCAAAGATATCTAAATTTTGTTTAACTACCTCCTCGAGTGAAGTAGCTATCTCCGAAGGTAGCCCCTTGCCGAATTGTATTGGGTACTCCTTGCCATCTTTTAGGATCATCTTCGTGATCACATCACCTTCCGGTCTTTGCTTTAGGAAAGGGCCTTTCGAGGAGCTTGAAGACTCCGAAGCCTCCTCCATGTGCTCCGACACACTGTGCACTTGCCGAGGGTCCAGTGACGGACCATGGCCATACTCCGCTCTTCGAGCTACAACTTGGTCTCCTGAGATAGTGAGAACTACACCTTGCGTGGGCATCTTGAGACACAAGTAATTATGATGTGCTATAGCCCCAAACTAGTTCAATATTCCCCGTCCAAAAATTGCATTATAGGCATATGGGGCATCGACGACGTCGAAGATCACCTCCTCTACCTTGGCCAGGGGCCGGTCTCCGAAGGCAACCTCGAGGCCTATCTGGTCGAGGGCATCGAGAGGAGGACCTACGAAGCCTTGGAGTCGGCGAGTTGCCGGAAGTAGGTGTCTTCGGGGAATGCACATCTGGTCGAAGGCCTGGACGAAGAGTATATCTGCGGAGCTTCCACCGTCCAACAGGATCCTTCGGACTTTGACTCCCACTATATCGGCTAAAATAATAAGGGGGTCAGCATGAGGGAATTTCACTCCACAGCATCATTGGCGGCAAAAGAAATAGGTACATAGGACCACTCGGGCATTTCTGGCACCGAATTCAAGGTCCCTATGTGCCCTACTTCGCGGATATATTCTCTTCGCTGCCTTTTAGACATGTTACCGAGGGTCTCCCCTTCGGAGATGGGTAGGACCACTTTCTTGCCGCGATCTTGGGGATCTTCCTACTTCGGTGGTGGCATAATGTTGGCCACCGGGAGTTGCATCAGTGCTTCGGGGTTGCCGACTCAAGCCACGGCTTGCACGGGCTCCGAACGCACTTGTTGAGGGAAAATATTCCATCTTCGGGGTTATTGCAGTAACAGGACAAAGGCAGGTGATTGATTCAAAGGTTTCCAGCATATAACTCCGGGAATACAGTGGATCAAGTTCGAAGTATGGAGGCGAACTCTAGTTCGGAGTATATCTTCGAACTTGGACCTTTCCGAGGGTTTCCTTGCCAGCTAAGATGGAAGACTTATCTTCTTTCTCATTAGATTAGTCTTTTACCATTTTAGCCCTATTAAGGGTACCGAATAGTTTCCACTATGTCGGTTGTAATAGAGGGGTAAAAAGGTCTTTTCCTTAATGTTTGGGCCTATAAATACCCCCCGTTTTACCCTGTAATAGGGACAGAATACAAGTTATTCAATATACATTTTCGAACTGTTTTAAGCTATTATCCTTTCGGAGGCTTGAAATAGTTTACTTCTCAAACACTTCGTTTGTTAGTTTCTAACCTTCAGAAACCTGTTAGCGTAATCTTTTACGCCAACAGTTGGCGCCGTCCGTGGGGAACCTAGTCCAAAAAACTTCGTTCTCTACCAAGTTCTCAAACCATGCCTCCCAAGCGGAGTGCAGGTGGTAGTCCTATTCGGAGTTCTCCTCGGACCTCCGGAGCCAGATCTTCAAACACAGATGAGGTTGGAGGGCCTTCGA
Organism: Zizania palustris; assembly: GCA_019279435.1. Classification (NCBI taxonomy): domain Eukaryota; kingdom Viridiplantae; phylum Streptophyta; class Magnoliopsida; order Poales; family Poaceae; genus Zizania; species Zizania palustris. The sequence goes on along the minus strand of JAAALK010000082.1, from coordinate 81,195,012 downwards.
CGTTTCCTCCACCTCAAACTCCGGAAGGGATTCCCCTTCCTCGAGCATACGGAGTTCCTCCGCCAACTCCATCTATACTTCAGCCAGCCGGAGTCCCTCTTCAACCTCAAGTTCCACTTCGAACTGATGCCTACAGTTCTCAAGACTTGGAAGATCCTTACGGAGGAGATGAAGATGGTCTTGGTGATATGGCTGCTCAAATGGCTAGTCTCCAAGCTGAAGTAGCAAGGTGGCGGCAAGAAGCCACAGATAGACTTCGTTCTCAGGCCACCCCAGTCATCCCCGAAGTGCCCGAAGACGACGAACTTCCTTATCCCGAAGCCCCGGAGAACGCTTCCTTCGACACCGAATCTCCGCTGCATCCTGAGTTGCAGAAAGTGCGCTTCGACCCTAAGTTCAAAACTTCGAAGCTTTGCAAGTATTCCGGATATGAAGATCCTGGAGAGTTCGCCCGTTCTTATGCATTACCAATTGAAGCCAACGGAGGAGTGCGAGACACTATGGCCAAATGTTTTCCCCTAGCTCTCCAAGGAGTGGCATTGTGGTGGTTCTGGTCTCTGAAGCTAGGATCAATCAGTTCACGGGGGCAGTTGAGGAAGAAGTTCGTGAGCAACTTTCAGGGTACCTTCGTACCCCCAATGTCAACAGGAAGCCTTTTCCAGGTGAAGCAGCTCCCCGGAGAGACTTTAAGACAGTATTTCAAGCGCTTCGCTCATACGAAGTCGCAAATTCGAGGGTTAACTACGTCTTCTGTGGTTGACGCAGCTCGAGAGGGAGTTACCCATGTGGGCCTCCTTGATAAACTTCACCGGAAGTAGATATCTTCTGTTGCTCAGTTGATGTCTTATTTCGAGGAGTATGCAAGGTTAGAAGAAGGGTGGCTTCGGAGAACTGCTGCAACTCCGTCGATACTGCAAGAAGTAAAGTTGGAAGTGAAAACTTCAACACAGCCTCAAGGGGCTAGCTTCGAAGCTCAGCACGACAGGCGTCGGGGGCAAAAGCATCCTCGTTCAGAAGTTTTGAACATCGCACCCCCACAGAAGTTTGCCCAAAGGGCTCCGCAACCTTCTGGAAGCAAGACCAGCGGCTGGAGGCCGCCAGGGAAACCAGCTGGCAAAAAGCCCAGACCTTTTTCTGCTGTATCCATGGTGAAAATCGGAGTCACACAACTGATGCGTGCAAATCTATACTTGCTCTAACAGGAGAGTATTTGGAACGAACTTCGGGTCGAGGCACTACTGACCGAGTTCTGACCATAGTGCATCCGGAGCCTGTCTAGGCTGTGGCATGAATAGAGAACTTCGATCCTGCAAGACGGCCTCTGGTGGTCAATGTTATGCCACCTCCGAAGCAAGAAGAGGGGCAAGATCGAGGGAAAAGAGTAGTCCTCCCCATCTCTGGAGGAGGGACCCTCGGAAGTATGTCGAAGAGGCAGAGAAGAGAATATGTTAGAGAAGTGGGCCATATTGGAACCTCTTCGTCTGCAGCTGCTATGCCCGAATAGTCCCATGTGCCAATATCTTTTTCTGCAGATGATGCAACTAGCATTAAGTTTCCACATGTAGACCCACTCATCATCACTGCCGACATAGCAGGGACTGAGGTCCGGAGAGTGCTAATTGACGGAGGGAGTTCGGCGAATATTACCTTTGTCTAGGCTTTTGATCAACTCTGCATCTCTAGGAAGCATCTTCTCCCAGCAGCCCGTCCTTTGCAAGGCTTCGCAGGACCCCCTCTCGATGCCCTCGGCCAAATTGGCCTGGAAGTTACTTTCGGAGAGGGGCCACTGGCCAGGACAGAAGAAGTGATTTTCGATGTTGTGGATGCACCATATGCATACAATGTCATCTTCGGAAGGGGCATGCTGAATCAATTCGGAGTTGTGGCGCATCATAATTACCTGTGTATGAAGATGCCCACACAGGCGGGAGTGCTCACCATTTTTGGAGATCAGGCCACTACGCGAAGAGCGGAGTATGGTCATGGCCCTCCTCTTGACCCGAGACAGGTGAACAGTGTACAAGATAACCCGGAGAATTCCTCTGCTCCTGACGAATCTTCGAAGAAATCCTTCCCAAGGCCAAGCCCCGAAGGAGACATTGCAACGAAGGTTATTGTCAAAGATGGCAAGGAATATTCATTTCAATTTGGCAAAGACTTGCCTCTAGAAGTCGCTACTTCGTTAGAAAAAGTAGTTGAGGAGAATTTAGATGTCTTTGCTTGGTTTGATGAAGACATCACCAGAGTCAGTAGGGATATTATTGAACACAGTTTACTTGTGAATCCAAAGGCTCGGCCTGTCCAACAAGGAATCTGGAAGTTATCCACAGAGAGAGCTATCCTTGCCAAAGACGAAGTGGAAAAGCTGTTGAAGGCTGGGATTATCAGAGAAGTGGCTCATACACAGTGGTTAGCCAACCCAGTCTTCGTTAGGAAGAAATCTTCCGGGAAGTGGCGCATGTGTATTGATTTTACATCTTTGAATAAAGCATGCCCCCGTGACCCCTACCCCATGCCCCGAATTGATCAATTGGTCGATTCTACTGCCGGTTCGGAGTTATTAAGCTTCCTCCATGCATACTCCGGCTATCATCAAATCTGGCTAAAGCGCGAAGATGAAATCAAGACAAGCTTTGTAACTCCTTCGGGAGTCTTCTATTATGTAAGAATGCCCTTTGGCTTAAGAAATGCCAGGGCTATTTTTTCGAGGTTAATTGCTAAGGCTCTAGGTCATCAATTAGGTCGCAATGTAGAGGCCTATATGTATGATATTGTAATAAAGAGTGCTTTAAATCACCAACACAACCTAGACTTAGCAGAAACATTCAATAGCCTTCGAGCATGCGGGATCCATCTCAACCACGAAAAATGTATCTTTGGGGTGCAGGCTGGAAAATTGTTAGGGTATCTAGTTTCAAGTAGAGGGATCGAAGCTAGCCCCACTCAGATAACTGCGTTGCAAAGGATGGCTCCCCCAGAGAATTTAAAGCAAGTGCAAAAGCTGACTGGTCGTCTTGCAGCACTTAGCAGGTTTTTGGCAAGGTCTGCGAAGAGAAGTTTGCCCATCTTTAAAGCATTGAAAGGGTCCATAGATTTTGCATGGACACCGGAGTGTCAAAAGAGCTTCGAAGATATTAAGAATTATCTCAGTAACCTTGCTACACTCACGGTGCCTATTGCGGATGAAACCCTACTCCTCTACCTTGCAGCTACTGGCTCTGCTGTCAGTGCAGTCCTTGTCAGGGAGGTTGATTTCAACAGGAAGTTGGTACAGAATCCAGTTTATTTTGTGTCCGAAGCATTATTTGGAGCAAAAACAAGATATTCCGAGCTTGAGAAATTCACTTATGCTTTGATAATGGCTTCGAGGAAGCTAAGGCATTATTTTTTGGCACATAATGTAATTGTACCAACTTCATATCCTTTGGGAGATATGCTCCGAAGTAAGGATTCTACAGGAAGAATTGGGAAGTGGGCTGTTGAGTTAGCACCCTTCGGCATATCCTTTGTGGCAAGAACAGCAATTAAGTCGCAAGTGTTGGCGGACTTCGTGGCAGAATGGACTACTCCTGCAGCATGGGCTCCGGAGAAGCCAAGTGAAGGGATTTGGACTGTTTACTCTGATGGAGCTTTCCAAGCATCTGTAGCAGGTGTTAGAGCCGTGATAATTTTGCCTTCAGGGCAAAGGCAATGTTCTCCGCAAGACTCAACTTTAAGTCTACCAATAATACAGCGAAGTATGAGGGAATTCTATTGGGACTCCGAAAAGCACGTGCTCTAGGGGCTACAAGAGTCGTTATTAAGACAAATTCTCAGATTTTAGCAGGGCACGTAGACAAGAGCTTTCAAGTTCGGCATCCACAACTTGCAAAATACTTGGAAGAAATCCGTAAGATTGAGGCAGCATTTAAAGGGATATCCATTTGGAGTATACCTAGAGCAGAAAATGCGCAGGCTGACATCTTAGCAAAAGCTGTAGCCGGAGCTATGGACATACCAGAAGAAGCTTTTTATGTAGAACTCAGTACACCTTCGATGCCACAAATCCCTGCTGTGGAAGTCCTTTGCATTCCAAGTACAGACAGGCGAAGTTCAATTATGGAATTGTTGCAAGGAGAAGCAAATATATCCGAAGGGCCACAACTTTCGAGGTTAAAAATTAGAATTCGGAACTACCATTTAATCAACGGTATTTTATACAAGGCCGGAGTTTGTTCCCCTTTGCTCTGATGTATATCTCAAGCTGAAGGTCAAGAAATTCTTCGAGAGATTCATGAAGGACTCTGCGGTAGTCATTTAGCCCCTCGAGCTTTGGCAGGAAAAACACTTCGCCAGGGACTTTATTGGCCTACAATAGTAGCTGATGTGGAGAGCTTAGTCCGCACTTGCCAAGGATGTCAGTGGATGGGACGAAGAAGTCATCGTCCACCAACAACTCTTCAAGTCATTGCTCCAGTATGGCCCATGGCCAGATGCGGCATGGATCTTATTGGTCCCTTCTTAGTAGCAAAAGGAAATTTGAAGTTCGTAGTGGTAGAAATCGAATACTTTTCAAAGTGGGTCAAAGCAGAGCCCCTAACAGCTATCACTTCGAATAATGTCCAAAAATTTTTCTGGAAGAATATTATATGCCGGTTCGGAGTACCTCGGCAGCTGACAGTGGATAATGGAACACAGTTCGATGCAGAACCCTTCAGGAAATTCTGTGAAGACCTAGGCATCCAACTATGTTTTGATGTAGTAAGACATCCTCAATCTAATGGAGATGTTGAAAGAGCCAACGGTAATATCTTGTCAGGGCTGAATCGAAGAATAGTGGGATTGGCAAAAGGATTGTGGACCGAAGAGCTCCCAAAGATCCTATGGTCCATCCGGACAACTCAAACAAGGTCTACCGATTTTACTCCTTTCAGACTATTATTCGGAGATGAAGCTATGACACCAACGGAGCTTAAAGGAGGATCCCTTCGCAGCACTGAACCAGAAGTAGAAGCAGAAAGACAAACTTCGCTTGATTTAATAGAAGAGACAAGACTTCGAGCTGTTGCAAATTTGTCAAAGTATCAGCAGCAGACGAAGACTTAGTTCGACCCGAAGGTCAAGATTAATGAACTTAGACCGAGTCATCTCGTTTTGCGAAGTATCATAGCACCAGGGAAATTAGGAAATAAGTGGGAAGGTCCATACATAATTGTTCGCTCAGGGCGTCCTGGTTCTTTTAAGTTAGCTAATTTGGAATGTGAAGAGTTAGCGCATACATGGCATGTGGAGCACCTAAAGCGATATTTCGCATAGGGGCTCCTTGTAATCATTTGTAAACACCTTTCAAATCAATAAAGCATATGGTTCAGATAATGCCTACCCCTCATAAACTTCCCACTTCTAGTGGACGCACTGGAATAGCGGAGTTGACCGAAAGGTAAGTGTCATTAATTTGAATCATATTTTTCGGACTTCGGATCACTGGTCCGAAGTTTCCGATGAGGTGGGAAAGCCAATGAAAAATGCGGAGTCCAAGCCACCGGCTTGAAGACATCCGTAAAAAGAGTCCAAGGAGACCAAACAATGCAGAGTCCAAGCCACCGACTTGAAGACATCCGTAAAAAGAGTCCAAGGAGACCAAATAATGCGGAGTCCAAGCCACCGGCTTGAAGGCATCCATAAAAAGAGTCCAAGGAGACCACTGTGAATTCCAAACCACCGGTTTGATAGAATTCGCAAAAAGAGCCGAAGGAGGCCAAAACAAACAGAGTTTGAGCTCGTGAGCTTCGAATATCTGTGGAAAAAGTCCAAAGTGACCAATCATTTGGGACACTAAAGTGTCTGAAAAGTTGAGCTTCAGACTTCAAGTAGTCGAAAACATTTTATAAGATTTTAATCAATCTTTAAATTGCTGAGGGGCTCTGAGCCCCCAAAATTGTACTCCTAAGTTTTTCTTTGCGCCTAACCATCTTTGAGTATAGTTCGAAGTTGCTTACGCTCAAAGAGGGGCTGGGAAATAGGGAGACAATTTTAAATCGATATTTATTATTCGAACAAATTATGATTACATCATGAAAAATCGGTATCTATACCGAGAAGGAATCGAAGACCCCTTCGATCTCTAGAGCTATTGCTAAGGTTGGAACGACTAGTTCAAGAGCCGGGAGTTCTAAAAACTTTGCGTTTAACTCTCTTACCTCCCTTCGAAGCTCTAAGGTCTTTCTGTTCTTGTTGAAGGTCGGCCCAAGTTCGAAGTTGTTCGGGGCTCCTTTCCCAGCTTCCAAGTTCTTCAGGTTTTTTGCCCTGAGCTTCATCTTCATCTTCAGACCATGCAATGTCTTCGGAAGATGAAGTTTCCAAGTTAACTCCTTTTTCTTCCTCTTTAATATAAGATAGTATATCTTTGCTTACTCTGGGTGTAATTGCACCGGCGCTATCTCGAGGAACTAAAAATTGAGGGCGCTTGTGAAGTTTTAAAAGATCGAAGGTAGCCCATAATAGGCGGAGTTCTTCGTTAACATTTAACACTTCGACATCTTCCATTTGAGGTGAAGCCTAAAAACATGATAAGCAAATTTTCATTCATAAATGTACAAAAGCATGATTCTTTACATAGTCAGGGTCCTAAGGTAAATCTAGACCTGCGGGTTTGGCGGAGGCTGGCTAATCAAAGCTTGCAACCGAGCTTGCTTTTGGCGTTGCCCTTCATCAATCCAAGCCTTGATCGCAATACGACCTTCGGCTCTCCATGAAGCTTGGAAGGCTTGCCAAGCAGCGGCTACGTCTTCGGAAGGATTGAGAAGATGGTTTTCATCGAAGCTAATGGGAGTCGCCTCTGCGTTCGGAGTTATCGTTATTCCCAGATCTTCGTAGTAGCGAAGTATGCCGATAGCAGCCACTTGTCCGGAGAGTTCTCCGTATTGAATGCCTGCCGTCTTCATCGTCTTCACAACTCCTTGGATCATTTTTAACCACTGAAGAAAGGAGACGTTGTCATTTGAAGGAAGTGTCCTAGTAGTACCGAAGTACTCTAGAACACCTAGAAGTTGGTTCATGACCTCCACAGCTAATTTCTCTGACTTCAGCTTGTCTTCAAGTAAAGCGTCCTTCGCAGAAGTCAGTTCCTCTACCACAGCGGAGAGCCTAGTTGCCTCCGTAGCTAGAGAGTTTTCTGGGTAAGCAGGTTGCTAGCCTCCTGTGCAGCTTTAGCTTTTTCCTCTTGGAGCTTGACAAGTTTAGCCCCCGCCGTAGCATGCTCCGCCCGCATCTTTTCTATTTCCGCCTGAAGCACAATTTGTTCTGCTTCGAGCTCCTTATTCGCAGTTTCCAAGCTTTGTCTGGCCCTCCGCTCTGCCGAGACCATGTCGTCTAATTGGGAAACTCAACCTTCAGAAATTTTAAGATTTCTCTGAAGAGTGGTAATTTCCTCTTGAAGGCGAAGGCTTCCGCGTTCATTTGAAATGTTCGCAGCTCGGGCCAAGACTATTTGCTGCAAAGAGAAAAAATCAAGGTGAGAAATTATTTGTATATAAGATTAATTTTGTTTTGCAAATACTTCGTACCTGGTAAGCTGCACGCTCCATAGCAGCGTTGAGCTCCGAACCCTCAGCCCCGCTCAAGATGGCTACCAAGTCTGTCTCCCCGACTTCGCGGCTAGCTCGATCCAAAGGCTCGAGCAAAGTCCGAAGTTCGGTTCTTCGCTCCAAGAAAGGAGCTAGAAGAGGGAGCATAGACAAGGCCCTCTGGTCGTCTTTGTTCGGCGAGGGGCCGGAGCGCTGGGCCGTATCTTTTGGAACTTCGGCAGACTGACCCCCCTCTGTAGATTGGCTTCCGTCTGTTGATTCAGACGGAGTTGATCCTGAGCTCGGAGCAGGGAGGGGGTTCATCTTGCCTTTACCTTTTCCAGGTCCCATTTGAGCAACTTCTGGAATTGGCTCTGGAGTGGCTGAAGTCCCAGGATTGGTATCTTCGGGAAGACCCTCTTCCATAGAAGCAGATCCTGTTGAAGCAAAGGTATTATACATTGTATAATTTCGCAGAAAAAAGAAAAAAAGAATTATGTGAAGTTTACCTCTGAAGTCTTGTCGATGGGTGAGCATCGGACTGCTTGGCGGGTCGAAGGCTACTCCAAAGTCTTCGTCGGAGTCAGAATTCACAGTTAAATCTTCGACTGTTGGAGCCTCTTTGGGAGCGACCGCCGTTGCTTCACCCGGAATCGAAGTTGATTCTATAGCAACTTCGACTCCACCTTCGTCCATAGGGGCTTCATCTCGCGTTAAGTCCTCTTGAGCAACCGAAGTCCCCACTTGCCCAAGGTTGCCTTGAGACTCCGGCACGCTCGCATCATCATCAATGTTTGCATCTGTTTGGGCTGCATCCTTGTCAATCAAGTCAACAAGCATTCTACCTTCATCCTCCGAGGAATCGGAGACCGAAGCTATTGGTCTTGGAGGCGCCGCAGTTTTTGGCTTTCGGGCTACCTTCTTCGATGGAGTCTTAGCAGAGGTCGAAGCTCCAACTCCGGCCTTCCTTTTCTTAGGCCCTTGTTCCAAAGGCACCCAATCCAAAAGAGGAGAAGGAACAACTTCGAGTAGCCCCCATACTCGGTTGGACCGCTCCCAAATACCTACCAACTTAATCCTCAATTCTTTCTCAGTCGGAGTTGGGACTCCTAGAATTTTCTCCAAAGCCCGCACGATTTGCTCCGAAGTCATAGGAGCTAGAGAGGCTGAAAGATAAGTTGATGTTGGTTATTTCTTCAAATAAATATATATGAAAAATGTTGTTTTTGAAGTTACCTGCAGGGCTCGAGCTCGAAGAGATCTTGCGGAGGCCGCCCTCCGGATCTTCTTCGAAAGTGATTGGCCAGTTGGCCATTAGAGGGGGGATCTGAAGTTCGATGAACTCCTCAGCCAGATCCCGCATACTCAGATGATGGCCGATGCGCTTAAGTAGGCTAAGGCGGGCTTCGAGCTAGCCTGGATCCGGATGGACAAGAGCTTCTTTCCGGAAGTTTATGTCCCGAAGAGGTCCAGCTAGGCGACTCCCTGCCCCAACTTCGGCGTAAAACCATCGGAGGATCCAATCAGTGTACCACCTGGCATTGATGGCCTTGGTTGGAAACCGAAGAGTGTACTCGTCTCGAAGTCGAAAGTTAATACTCCCGATGGCCACCACCATTTTCTCACCTCCGGGGCCTACGAAGGTCTTGGGCTGGCACGAAGCTCGATATAAAGCTACGAAGATTTCCGTTCTACCTTCACATCCTTCAGCTTGTAACGCCCACTCGAAGATAGAGAGGCGTGCTATCATGTTTGGAGAGAGCTGGGGGAGAGTAACATGGAATAAATCGAGTACCTTGGCCAGGAAGTCGACAGCCGGAAGTCCCAATCTAGCTTCGAAAAAAGCTTCGAAGATGACCACTTCTCCGGGCCTTGGCGAAGGAATGGCTTCTTTTCCAGGTTTGCGGATCACTATCTCTGAACTGATCTTGCCTTCTATTGTAGCCGCGAGCGATCCCCTCTAGCAGGTTGAGGGTCCCAACTGATAGGATTGATCTGCATACTTCGTCGACGCCGGGAGGAGATCATGAGGATCATTGCGTTGGGGATTTCTCCCTGGCGCCGCCATTGCTGCTACTGTAGCCGTCGGAGTCACCGTCACTGATGTCGCCACCACCGCTGCAGCCGCAGCCTGCTGCCGAGCCAAGGCTGAAGCCGCTCCAGGAACCTTAAAGCTGGTTTTTGCCATGGGATCACACGAGTTGCTTGAGAGAAAAAACGGAGGCTAGGGCTTGTTTGCTGGGTTGGTTGCACGAAAGCAATGAAAAGGTACTCGAGAAGAGGCTGGGCCCTCTATTTATATCCCAGGCCATGATTTTTTACCGTTTGTATCTGCCGTTTCGCATTCTTATCCGTTATCTTGTTGCGGAGTTAACGCATCGCGTAACTTCTGTTAGAAGAAATAAGCCAATGTAAATTCTAAGATAGTTCGAATGTAAATTTCTTAAAAGTTGATTCGAAGTTTTGCATCTCCACGTATTTCGGAGGTGGATTAAATCTGTTAACCCCTACGCATGATTATTTTTCTTGCGTATACTGCTCTCCTAACATTACAGATTTAGCGGAGAAGCGTATTCGAGGGGCTACTGTTGGGGGAAAATATTTCATCTTCGGGGTTATTGCAGTAACAGGACAAAGGCAGGTGATTGATTCAAAGGTTTCTAGCATATAACTCCGGGAATACAGTGGATCAAGTTCGAAGTATGGAGGCGAACTCTAGTTCGGAGTATATCTTCGAACTTGGACCTTTCCGAGGGATTCCTCGCCAGCTAAGGTGGAAGACTTATCTTCTTTCTCATTAGATTAGTCTTTTATCATTTTAGCCCTATTAAGGGTACCGAATAGTTTCCACTATGTCAGTTGTAATAGAGGGGTAAAAAGGTCTTTTCCTTAATGTTTGGGCCTATAAATACCCCCCGTTTTACCCTGTAATAGGGACGGAATAAAAGTTATTCAATATACATTTTCGAACTGTTTTAAGCTATTATCCTTTCGGAGGCTTCAAATAGTTTACTTAGCAAACACTTCTTTTGTTAGTTTCTAACCTTCAGAAACCTGTTAGCGTAATCTTTTACGCCAACAGCACTGCTGGACGGGCTCGGTCCAAAGTACCTCACCCTGAGCTTCATCCTAGGTATTCACCCCGAAGGGTTAATACAGACTTACAATCTTTCATGTCATGGCTTCTATTCTCGCCATGCACACAATAGAAGAAGCTCGAGCGCCTGCCAGCTATCTTTCTTGGGGCTTCGAAGTACCAGCCTTGAAACCTTGTGCCTGTTGAAAGTTGACAGGTGTCTTCGGGGTGGAGGGTGCAATGTTTAACACCTCGGAGCGGAAGTGTTTCTTTCCCCGCCTATGATCGTTGAAACGACTATCAAGGGGGGCTTGCGGAGAGGTTGGGACTTCGAGCTCCGTCTTCACTTCTCAAAGGGATAGTACAAGTGTTGCGGTACTTCGTAGGCAGCCTTCCTCTGCCTTGGCATACTATTCGAAGTATGCCATAAGCTGTGCCACAGATGACATCGGTTTCTGATGAAGCTTGCTGAGGAGATCTGGGTTCAACACCCCTTCGCGCACGGCATCGACTATCAAAGAGGTAGACAAGCCTTTGATCTAGGACTTGGTGTGGGCGAAGCGTGTGAAAAACTCCCAAAGTGTCTCTCCCGCTCGCTGCTTCACCTAAAACAGACTCCTGATCGACATTGGTGCTACAAATGTACCCTGGAAGTTGCTTACGAACTTCCTCTTCAGCTCCTCCCATGACTTGATCGATCCTGGCTTTAGAGACCAGAACCATCGGAGAACCACACCTTCTAGTGCGAGAGGGAAGCACTTCGCCATAGTGTTATGCACCCCTCCACTGGCTTCTATTGCCAAGGCATACGAACGAGAAAATTCCCTAGGGTCAGATCCACTGGAGTACTTGTGTAGCTTCAAGGCCTTAAATCTGGGGTCGAAGGGCACTTTCTGCAAGTCCGGATGCAATAGAGACTCGTCATCGAAGGATGCATTCTCGGCTTCCTCTGGGACTTGGACAGCTTCGGGGAGATTACCAGGACCACCGTCTTGGGGACCTTCCGGAGCATGAGTGGAGGCTTGAGAGTGAAGTTGATCAGAAGCCTCTTGCCTCCACCTTGCTACATCCTCCTAAAGACGTGCTACATGGGTAGCCTCGTCCTCACGAAGGTCTTCATCTCCTTCGGAGGGGAGCTTCGGGTCTCGGGAACTGGTGTAATCGGTTTGGAGCACCATGGGAGCGGCTCGGGGGCCTCTGGGAGCTCGACGTCTAGCCACTCCTTCGGGGGTAAGTGGAATGACTAAGGGTCCTGCACCGTTGGTCCGATGGGACCTTCGGGGAGGATCAGAGGCTAGGCTCCGCTTGGGAGGCATGGCTAACGAAGATGAGGTCCGAAGACTAAAAGCTTCGATTGGTTTGGGAAGGTGAGGAAAGGCCTTCGAGCTACACTAGGAAGCCCCTTACCGAAGGGTGCGCGAAATCCTGAGATTCTGAAGCTCCCTCCGCGAGTGCTCTTCGAAGTGCAGTCAGCGACAGAGAACTAGCTTTTAGAACTAGGTTCCCCACGGACGGCACCAACTGTTGGCGCAAAGGATTACGCTAATAGATTCTCGAAGATTAAGAACTAACAAACGAAGAGTTTGTGATGCGGACTATTTCGAGCCTCTGAATAGGATAATAGCTCAAAGTAGTTCGAAGTTGTGTATTGAATAGCTAAGTATTCGATGCCTATTACAGGGTAATAAGGGGGGTATTTATAGGCAAAAACTCTAAGGAAAAGACCTATTTTCACCTCAATTACAACCGACATAGTGGAAACTATTCGGTACCCCGAATAGGGTTAAAATAGTAAAATCTATTTGGAGAGGATAGATAAGGCAGACGTCTTATCATCCTTGCTGTTTTCCACTGTAGCTTCGGGGCCTTCGGAGGATACCTTCGAACCATGAAGCCGAAGTATCCTTCGGCTTGAAAACTACATCATCTTGGAGATTAACACATGCTTCCAAGCTGAAGAATTATCTTTGGCTACTGATCTCTAAAGCCCTGAGGATGAAGTATTTTCCCCCAACACTTGTGATTTCTTTAGAAATGTTTTTCATAGAAGTTTCAGGAGTATTGTAACTGGTTCCAAAATTTTCATACACTGTTCCAAATTTTGTTTGAATCTGAATTTGAGTCAGTTTTAGTTCTGTTCTAAGTTTTATTCTGAATATAAAAATTCAGTTACCCTATCTAAAACAGTCTTTTTGTTTTCAGATTTGTGTCAAGATTATGCAACCTTAAGATTTACTGTTTGTTACTAAATAAATCAATATATATTAAGTTTTCTGAACCTATTTGAGGACTTTAATTTCATAGGACTGATCTGCTTGATGTGCTGTGTTTCAGTTTTGTATCTTAGAACTAAGAGTATCAATCCAAGTTTTCTTATCAGCACTCTATTAAAGTTTCAGTATCTATGAATTGTTTCAGGTTTCATTTCTGAACTCTTGAACTGATTTTTAAACCATCTCTCTTCTGGTAATGCATTGGATGAACCCAGAATTACTTTAGTGAGTAAACTGTTGTTGTCTAGATTTTTTCAATCCTGTGATTACTACTGTCTTCACTGTATAGCTTCTGCCTACAAGAAGTTGTTGATTGTTGCTGGTAAGTAAGCAAGCTTTAAATGACCAAGTGAATTCAAACTTTTGATATTACTTGTTTTCAGTTTCTTCATCAGTAATTTGATTCAATCAAAATTGTTCTAAAATCTGAACTAGAATTTTTCTTGATCTGAATAGTTGGTTAGTTCAGAATTGAATTGAATTGATTTTAGATTCAGTGTTTAAGCCTCTAGTGGGTATTGTCAGTTTTATATTTTCTGAAATAAGAAACTTACGACTGTGTCAACTCTGAATTGTGTTTTATGAAATTGATTCCTATAAGCTCTGATATATATTCTGCTGAACTGAATTAATTGTAGAGTTTCAATCTGTGTCCTGACTTGAATTTAGCTGACACTGTTCATCATCCAGACATTTTCAGACTCAATGTGTGTTACCATCTGAAATGTATTTGAATTGTGTCTAGTTGATGAAATTGATTGATCTGAAGAGTTTTTTGACTGATCGGATCAGTGTCTAGTGTCTAGTTTAGCTCAAAGTGTCAAGTACATTTGTTAACAAAGGTTTCTGAATTTTTGAGCTATCTCAGAGTTTCAGTGACCGATATAACTCTATCGTTCATCCAGTTGTCGATCTACTCACTATAGTTCGAAATATCAATTGTCAATAGAGTGTTTTGACACTTCAAACTCCGAACAAGACTGAATTCTGAATTTACAAAGATTTTGTTGCTCTGGTTTATGCTAATTGGTTAAATTTGAAACTAAAATTTTTGGAGGTGCGTTGGGTGATCTGAATAGGCCATCTATTTCACGAAAATTTGTTAAGGCGTCAATTCACCCCCCTCTAGTGGCCATTCCGATCCCACAATTGGTATTAGAGCCGGTTAGATCACTAGTTCACCTTAACCGGTTTGTGATCCTTGTGGCAACATGGACAAGAACTCTAAGATTCTGATGTTCGATGGTCGAGACTATGCTTATTGGAAGGTGCACATGTAGTCTTATTTACTGAGCCAAGGAAGTGCCATTTGGGACATTGTTGCTTCCATATATGTGATCCTTGAAACTCGCACCTTAGAGACTGATAAGTCATAGTACGATGGCAATAGCAAGGCTATAAATATATTGTTCATCAGTCCGAGTCGCAATGAGTTTTATAGGATCCAGCACCTTAGAACTGCACGTGAGATTTGGATGACTTTGAGAACATTTCATGAGGGCACTTCTCAGAATAAGGCTAGGAGGCAGAGCACTTATAACCAAAAATACCAAATGTTTGTGCAAGGCCCCAGCGAATCAGTAGAAGCCATGTTTGCGTGGTTTGATGGAATTGTTAGTAACTTGCGCTCCATTGGGACGTTAGCTTACTCGGATCATAATAGGGCTATCAAACTTCTCTATGCTCTTGATCGTAGCATATGGGAAGTAAAGATCTCAAGTATTGAAGAGTCCATGAGCTTTGACACTTTGTATTGCGATGAACTTTTTAGTAAGATTAAGTCCACCGAGATCGCCAAGGCATCTCGTTCTAGAATTGGGAACTCTTTGCCATAATCCATGGCACTAGTTTCTAGTTCTAGCAGTGGCACCTCATTAGGAGGTAGTTTGTATGGAGTTTGTGCTTTGTCTATGGGTTTTGGTTTGTCTTCTTTGGTCTCTATCACAAAAGAACAAGTGGACACATTGGACGATGAAGAGCTTGCTCTTATAGTCAAAAAGTTCACTAGATTCTACAATGATAGAAGAGATCAAAGAAAAGGAGGCTCTCGAGGGTGTTTTGAGTGCGGTGATGTTAATAATATTAAAGCAAATTGTCCAAAACTAAAAGAAAAGAATGAACATGAACACAAACACCAGAAAAGAGACAAAAAAACCCTTCTTCAAAGGCAAGAGAGGAAAAGTGGCAAAAAGAATGCCTAGAGCTTTCGTGGCTGCACTTAGTGACATCGACAACACCTCGAGGGAAGAACCAAGCTCTGATGAAGAAGAACCATGCAAGAGTGAAGAAAAGAAGGAAAGGACAAAGGACTTCAACGACCTCTGTTTCATGGCCAATGACAAGCAAAACAACGATGAGCTTGACTCATCTGAGGTTAGTCTATCTCTTGACCAGTTACTTGTTCAAAACAATGAATTACATGATGCAATCATTTCATAAGATAAGCTGCTCAAACTTGCTGCTAAAGAATGAAAGGAACTAAAACTCAAAATTGAATAACTTTCTACTAAACTTGCTTTGTTGAAGTCTAAGTCTGAAATTACTAAATGTGAGTCATGTCTTGTTGTTATGGATGAACTTGCTTAGTTGCGTCTGATTCATGCTCAAAACCTTAAAAAACTTGAAAATGTTCAGAAGCAACTCTTGGAGGTGGATTCTAGTCCTTGCGTCATTAATGAATGCTTGAATTGTCCTTTACTTGTTGAAAGCATTAATCTGAGAGATAAGCATGTTGATGAGCTTAAGGCTAGATTGGAGAGTGTTGAGTGTTCTAAGGATGTGCAGCCATCATGTTACACCCGCATCATCCTGAAGGACCAACTCAACTTCCCTAGAGAGCAAGTAGAAAAACTTAAGTGTGAGAATGATTACCTTATTTTCATGGTAGACAAATGCACTAAAGGGAAGGGCAAAATGGATTTGCTTTTAGATAAAACAAAAATGTGTGCTGACAGGGCAGGGTTAGCTCTTGGGTTAGGTTATGAGAGAACTTCATCAAATACCCCAAGCCAAACTATGTTCACTCTACCTACTACCCTTGAGAAATAGAGAGCCTAGTTAGACACACCTCAGAAAGCCAAAAATCCTACCCAACCTAAAAGTATAATCATTCCACCACCCAAGATAGACTCCAAGCAAAAATCTAGAAAAACTGTGAGGTTTGCACCAAAAACCTATAAACCTACACACAAGAAAGTTTTTCATTGCTCTTATTGTCATCATGTAGGTAACTTGATGAGGAGCCATGCTGAATAGCGTGGGCCTCATGGCTCTAGAAGTGATGAGTCATTGTCAACGATAGTCAAAGAGGACTGAAGAAGAGAAGAGATCTGCTGTTTTATGGGCCGCGTGTGACTCAGGTACACGGGCAGCGAGCGACTGTCGGGCAGAGGAGGCTGCGAAGTCGGGCTGGCCCAATCCGGGTGCATGGGCCAGAAGCAGTAGAAGACCCACTGGGCTGTTGACCAGGACTGACTCAGGTACACGGGCGGTGAGCGATTGCCGGGCTGAGAGAGCTGCGGAGTCGGGCCGGCCCAATCCGGGTACCTGGTGCAAAGCTGGTGGAGGCTTTGTCAGTTTCGGCATAAAACTGACAACCGTTGATTCTGTATCCGACTGTCCAGAAGAATAGCTTCAGGATATGTCATCTGTTACTCTAGGCCCACAGTCAGTCAGTTGTGTCTGTAAAAATACCTAAGGGCAGTAGAGTCATTTTCTGTATTTTTGAGTCTGTAAAAACCCTAAGGGGCTGGTAGAATATTCCTAGTGTTGGGCTGCCTATAAATAGCACCCCAATCCCTAGGGTTTGGACTACCCTTTTGCTGAAATTGAATACCACTCTCTGGGTCACTCTTTTCCCCTGTCTTCTCTCTCCTGTGTGCGCCGCCAGGCCCTTGTGCTCCTCTGTTCGTGGCTCATTTTGGCTCAAATCTCTTGGATGCTTTTAATCCTTGGTCCCTGGAGAATTTATTGTTTGCATCTGGTTGGTTTGGAGAGTTATTGAGTTGGATTCGGGCTGCTGTATTTATTTCTTGGGAAGAAGCTTCTTCGGCTGGGTGTGTTCTTCACGGTGGTAGTACTAGTTCTTGCTGTTGCAAATAGTACTGCTTTACTGTAGCTACAGTGTTCGGCTGCAGCTTTTCACCTTCTATTGCCCAGCTTTTTGATCGAAGCTGACAGTCTCTTTTGCCTTTTCCTGGTGTGTCTGCCGAAGCTCGGTTCTGTGCGAAGCCCCTCAACTCCGTGAGGCAAGCTCCGATCGAACCTTGTTAAAGGCTTCGCTCAGTTTTTCGAACTTCGGTTTCTGTGTCTGAGTTGCTAGCTTCGAAGTTCCCCTGTATCGAAATCATCGCATACTTCGAACTGGCATACTCCGAATCTATCTGTTCGAAGTGCACACTTCGTTAGGCTTCGAAGTGGGGTTCGAAGTTTTGTCTGTTCTGACAGACTTCGCTTCTTTGTTCGAAGGTTGTCTGTTTGTGTGTTGTGTTCGAAGTTTTTGTGTTCGAAGGTTTAGCTCCGAAAGCTTTCGGTTCTAAGTGTGTTCGAAGTTTTGTCTTCGAAGTGTATACTTCGAAGAAGGCTTCGGCACTGTTTACTTCGCTCCGAAGCTCGTGACTCGAAGTTGCGTTCGAAGTCTTGTCTTCGAAGTGCTTACTTCGAACCAAGCTCCGGCACTGCTTTTACTTCGCTTCGAAGTACACTTCGCTTCTTACTTCTTCGAACTAGGCTAGACAGTGACACCTTCGGCATTTCGGACAGACTCCGACACCAACCTCCGAAGCAGACCTCGACGTGCGAAGGGGGCTTCGCCAAGACCCGAACAGGAGACAACTTTGGACAGTAACTTCTCTTTTCACTCTATACATACTTAGATCATTTCATTGAGAAGTATAGGCCTGTTACAACTTGTTTATCTGCCTAGTTGCACCACTTTAGGTTTACACTGTTTATCATCAGTTGCTTCTAGGTTAGAAACCTTTAGACTTAGGCCTACTGTCTACTTTCTGCTGCATAGTATTTTTGAGGTGCGTTGGGTATTGGGAACAGGCCATAGATTCGAAAGAATTTTTAAGGCGCCCATTCACCCCCCCCCTCTGGTCGCTACTTTCGGTCCTACAAGTGGTATCAGAGCTTGGTTAGGGTTTTTCCATACCTTAACCGGTTCTAAACCCCGGTAGTGACCATGACGTCTCCTGGCAAGGTCCCGTCCTTGGAAGCCTATGGCTATAATTATTGGAAGACTCGCATGCGAGCCTATCTCATGAGCCAGGGTTCGGACATATGGGACATTTGCGTTCACACCACGTTTGTCATTCTGCCAGTTACTGAGCAAGGTACTGCTGGTATCATTGCTCAGCATCTGAGCAACAGTAAGGCTGTGAACATTTTATTTTCTGGTTTAGGTCCCACTGAATTTGAGCGAGTGAGTCATCTCTCCACTGCGAGAGAGATCTGGGCTACCCTCAAAGCACACCATGAGGGAACAGCACAGGTCAAGGCTCGGCTCTATCAGACCTACCGGCGTGAATATGAGAATTTCACACAGAAGCCGGGTGAATCTGTTGAGGCTTTGTTTGGTCGCTTTCAGTCGATCATTAACAAGCTTCGGGACAACAAGGCTGAGGGTGCTCAGTTAGTCTCAGATCATGAGCAGGCGCTCAAGGTTCTTCATACCTTGGACCCAAAGATCTGGGAGATCAAGGTATCATCTATCATTGAGAGTACTTCATACGATACCTTGACCATTTCTGAGCTTTTTAGCAAGTTAAAGGCCACTGAGGTAGATATCCAGTTGAGATCAAATCTCACTGGCTCTGGATCAAAATCCCTGGCCCTTGCTGCACCTTCAGTTGATCCCTCTGCTGTGAGCTGTGCTGGGTTCTCCTTGATGTCTATCACTGAGGACCAGCTTGAGTTGTTGGGAGATGATGATTTGTGTCTTTTTAACAACCGGGTGCGTCGTGTCTATGATAAAAGAATGTTCAAAAGACACGGCACAAAATCCGGATGCTTTGAATGTGGTGATCCAGGACACTTCATCGCCGACTGCCCCAAGCGCAGTGGATACAAGAAGGGCGCCGGTAGCAGCTTCCACGACTCCGGCAAGCATGAGAGCCCCTCCTTCAACAAGGGCAAGCCGAAGACTCGGTTCTTCAAGAAGGCCCTGAAGGACTACCGGCGAGAGAACAAGAAGCGCGACAAGGCCTTCTTCGCCGAGATGGAGAAGAGCTACTCCAAGCAGTCCACGACTTCTTCCTCTTCATCGAGCTCAAGCGATGAGGAGATCGCCATCAGGAAGGGGAAGGACAAGGACGATCCGGCGGGTCTCTGCTTCATGGCTTTCGGAGACAGGCCGAAGAGCCGATCTCACCAACGCCGAAGATCCCGCAAGAGCTTCTGCTCCATGGCTCTTGGGGATAGAGAAGAAAAGAGCTCCTCCGACGACTCCGACGACGACGATAGCAAGGTATCATCTTATGAGCGCGAAATTGTAGATTTACTAGAGAGCAATCGTCAGGAGTTGAAGTATCGGGAGAAACTGCTTAGGGGGGCTAAGAAAAGGATAGACGAGTTAGAGAGTGAGCTTGCCGTGGCCAACGGTAGGATTGAGAGTCTATCCTCTTCCCCTTGCTTGGGTGATAGCAGTGAGTGCCCGAAGTGTGAGGTGCTTCTGTGTGACCTGTCGACTTTGAAGTCCAGGTACACAGAAAGGGTTGATGAGAGGGACGCTTTGGCCACTGAGCTTGAAAGCGCTCAGCTGGAGCTGAAAGATGCTCAAGCCACTGTCGTCGCACCCTGTGTTGATTGCCCATCTCATCTAGCTGCCTTAGCTGAGCTAAAATCCAAGGGCAATGAGCATTTGGGTGATTTAGAGAGGTTGAGAGCTGAGCTTGCCCAGACTAGGCTAGAGCTTGAGACACTGTCAGTTCCACCCACTGTTTGTGAGAACTGTCTGTCTCTTAGAATGGAGTTGATTAAGCTAAAAGCCGGAAAGTCTGTCCAAGTAGAGAATGAGTGTGAGACCTGCTTGTCTCAGGTGGAGGTTCTAGCTTCCTTGAGAGAGGAGCTAGCAGATTCTCAGAATGAGAACTTTTACCTCCGTTCTATCCTGAGTTGGATCAGTGCCAGAGAGCCACAACTTGGCATGATGATCCAGCAGTTCAAGAGGAAGGATGGGTTTGGAGTAGGTTACACCTACACCAAGGCTGACTTTGAGAGTGCCCTCAGCCGGGCAGTGGAGTGGAGTAAAATGACTCCAGAGCAGAGGTATCCCAAGACTCACTCCACTGAGACCTCCCAGGCTTGTCAGCCCAAGGATGGAGTGATCCATGAACCATCCAAAGCTCCTCCCAAGAAGCCTATCTGGGTTCCTAAGCCCAAACACCTCCACTCTTCTCTAGACTCTCTTCCTGGACCCTCTCAGCCCAAGAAGACCACACCAAACACTACCAAGCCCAAGAACCCCAAGCCTCAACCACATCCCAAGAAGCCTACCTATCATTGTGAGTATTGTCAGAGAGATGGGCATCTTGCGGAGTTTTGTTTCAGAAGGAAGCGGGTTGAGAGAGCAGAGAGGGCTCGTAGTGATCAGGTGCAGTTCTACCAGCAGGGTGGTAGACTGCGTGTTCCTCGGCGCGGGGAGAGGCTGGAGGCCAGGCCGCGTCGTGTAGGTGGTGGTAGAGGAGACGGCTTTCTTGCCCGTACTCCAGTTGGTGGTGTTCGTTCCGGCAGAGTTCCAGACCGTGTTGGCTACGGTTCTGGACCTCGTGGCCGCAGGGTTAGGAAGGACCGTGGACCGCGTTTTGAGCCGCGTTTTGGTCCAAACTCTTTTGATGGTTTTCGCTTTCCATCTTTTGAGCAGATGGCTCGACACTGGTTTAGCTCTTTTGCTAAACCTGGTGCCGGACCATTTGCTCCCACTTACAGACATTGATTGTGCAGGACCGGGGACTGGAGGATGTTTGGATCATGGACTCAGGATGCTCTCGCCACATGACGGGACATCGCAGATGGTTCTCCAGTCTCACTCCCCCGAGCTCCAAAGAGTACATCACGTTCGGGAATAGCGGTCAAGGGAAAGTAAGTGGAATAGGCTCAATTAGCATTTCAGACCATTTCTCTTTAAAGAATGTTGCTTTGGTTAAAAATCTGAACTTTAATTTAATCTCTGTTTCGCAACTTCTTGAGGATGGTTTGGAAGTGCGTTTTAGGAAGGGCAATTCTTCTGTGATTGATTCTAGAGGGTCTTTGGTTTGTCAGATTTTACCCTTCGGTAAAGTCTTTCGAATTGACTTCTCTAGTTCTTTTGGCCCTTCTCGCTGTTTGATTGCTGGATCTTCTTCTGAGCTCTGGAAGTGGCATAGGAGGTTAGGTCATTTGAGTTTTGATCTGCTAGTCAGGTTAAGTTCTATGGATCTCATCCGAGGATTGCCCAAGCTTAAAATGGAGAAGGATCTGGTTTGTCATCCCTGTCGTCATGGGAAAATGGTTGCCGCTTCTCACTCACCTGTGACTCAGGTGATGACTTCGTATCCAGGCGAGCTTTTACATTTGGACACTGTTGGTCCAGCTCGGGTACGCTCAGTCGGTGGGAAGTGGTATGCACTTGTGATTGTTGACGACTTTTCTCGTTTCTCGTGGGTTTTCTTTTTGGAGTCTAAGGATGAAACTTTTCAATTTGTCCATGACCTGATTTTGAAGCTGAAGAATGAGAACAATGGTCGGATGCGAGCAATTCGCTCCGACAACGGCTCTGAGTTCAAGAACTCTCAGTTCGTCAGCTTCTGTGGTGATCAGGGTCTGGACCATCAGTTTTCTTCTCCTTACACTCCCCCACAGAATGGCGTTGTGGAACGAAAGAACCGCACGCTAGTTGAGATGGCCAGGACGATGCTCGACGAGCACAGGACTCCTAGGCGTTTTTGGGCTGAAGCCATGAACACGGCTTGCTATCTTGCCAACCGTATTTTTCTTCGAGCTTACATTGGTAAGACTTCATATGAGTTGCGGTTTGGCAGACAGCCCAAGGTGACCCACTTGCGAGCGTTTGGCTGCAAGTGCTTTGTGCTCAAGAAGGGAGGGCATTTGGACAAGTTTGAGTCTCGTTGCTGGGATGGTATTTTTCTTGGTTATGCATTGCATTCTCGAGGTTTCCGTGTTTGGAACCTCGAATCCCAGCTGCTTGTCGAGACATGTGAGGTTTCTTTTGATGAGTCCTTGCCTTCTTTGACTCCTTCTTTTGAGCTTTCTGGTGATGATGAGCTCGGAGAGTCCATCTTTGAGGAAGATGAGGATACTCCAGCTGCTGTTGAGGGCGGGCCTTCTGCATCCCCCGCAGAGCCCACACCCTCTGTGACTTCGACTGATGATGAAGGCGGACCTCTGATCACTTCTTCCACTTCGATCGAGCCCCTTCAGTCGAGTCCAGAGGTGCCAGCTGCTGACTCCGGTGAGGTGACTTCAGATCACCAGGGAACCCGAGCAGTTCAGCGTGACCACCCCTCAGAGCTCATCATTGGTGATCTGACTGAGAGGACTTTGCGTTCTTCTGCCTCTCTCGCTGTGTTTGCTGAATCTGCATTTGTTGCATCTTTTGAGCCCAGAGACATTTCTCATGCTCTTTCTGATTCTAATTGGATTAATGCTATGCAAGAAGAGCTTGAGAATTTTGTCCGCAATCGGGTTTGGACATTAGTTGAGCCGCCACCAGGATGCAACCCCATAGGCACCAAGTGGGTATTCAAGAACAAACAAGGTGAAGATGGGGTTGTGGTGCGCAACAAGGCTCGACTAGTTGCCCAGGGTTATTGCCAGAAGGAAGGTATTGACTTTGAAGAAACCTTCGCTCCTGTTGCCCGTCTTGAGTCCATTCGTATTCTTCTAGCTTTTGCCGTTTCGAAGGGTTTAAGCTTTTTCAAATGGACGTTAAGAGTGCTTTTCTGAACGGGTTCATAGAAGAGGAGGTTTATGTTAGGCAACCCCCCGGTTTTGAGAACCCTAAGTTTCCTCGACATGTTTTTAAGTTGCATAAAGCTTTATACGGGTTGAAGCAAGCCCCCAGGGCTTGGTATGACCGGTTGAAGCAATTCTTGTTGGGGAAGGGCTTTGTGATGGGGTCTGTGGACAAAACTCTTTTCTTGCTCAGAGATGCTTCAGATTTCTTAGTCGCTCAGATTTATGTGGACGATATTATCTTTGGCGGTACTACTGATTCTCTTGTGTCCAAGTTTTCTGAGCAGATGCACAGTGAGTTTGAGATGAGCCTCATGGGTGAGCTTAAGTACTTTTTAGGGCTCCAGATCAAGCAGACCAAGGACGGCACCTTCATCCACCAAGGTAAGTACACTCGTGATATGCTTAAAAAATTTGACTTTGGTGGTGAATTGAAGCCGCAGATGACCCCGATGGGTACTTCCGGGAGTCTGGACAAGGACGAGAGTGGTGTCAAGGTCAATGAGAGAGAATTTCGAGGGATGATCGGTTCGCTGTTGTACTTAACGGCAACAAGACCGGACATACAGTTCGCCGTGGGACTTTGCGCGCGTTTTCAGTCTTCACCACGCGCGTCTCACCGGCAGGCTGTCAAGCGCATTTTCAGGTATCTCACCTATGCGCCTGATCTTGGTCTTTATTATTCAGCATCATCATCACTTGATTTATCTGGCTTTTCGGACGCTGACTTGGTGGGTGCCGGTTGGATCGCAAGTCGACTTCCGGTACTTGCCAGTTTCTTGGTTCTTCCCTTGTATCTTGGTCTTCTCGAAAGCAATCTGGAGTTGCTCTTTCGACCACAGAGGCTGAGTACGTAGCTGCTGCCAGCTGCTGCTCACAGATGGTTTGGATGATTTCCACTCTACGAGACTTTGGGTTGTTCTTTCCTACCAGGGTTCCATTATTTTGCGATAGCACTAGTGCTATTAGTGTAGGGAAAAACCCGTGTCTCCATTCAAAAACCAAACATATTGATGTGCGCTTTCACTTCTTGCGGGATCAATATGAGAAAGGTGTCATTGACCTTATTCATGTTGATACCCATCATCAGTTGGCTGACATTTTCACCAAACCCCTAGATCAGTCTACATTTGAGCGTTTACGAGGGGATTTGGGTGTTGTGTATCCTTTCTAGGATATTTTGCGTCAGTTTTCTTTCTTATTACTCTTTTCTTGAGTCTTTTTGTGTGTGTTCATATCATACATATTCACATATCACACTTTTGAGCCTGCTTCTGTTATATGATTAAACTGCTTTACTTATTCTAGCTGGTACATGCTTTTGATTACTCGTCGATGATCATGCTTTGTTTCAGTTCATTTGATATGTCTGATATCTGTCATATGCATGGCTTTTACGCTTTCAACTTGAAAAATGATCACCATTGCTTCTGGTAACTAGCATGTGTAGGCTGAGTGCTTTTGCTATCTGTTACATGCCTTGTAGCTAGTTCATCACATAGATGCAGATATGCAACTTGGACATCTTTATGCTTTAACATGGAAAATATGCTATAAAAATGATAAAAAATCAAAAAATGAATGAAAATTCCATGCCTTTTTATGCTTGAGTTGAAAAGATCCAAGTGGGTTTGCTTTGTCGCATTGCATTGTTCTGGACTGCTTACCATAGCACTTTGGTATGAACTAGGACAGTGTAGTGTATGCCAAGACCAATGTCTTAAGCTTCCGATGGTCCAGTTTTGGCCTAGGCTTGACTTGGTCGGTTAGCATAAGGTTTGACATGCAAATAACCCTTGGCACAAATGAAAAAGGAAAAATGAAAAAGCCTGAACATTTAACAAGATAACCAGTTTGCTGAAGCACTTTGTTTTGAACAACGTTTATCTTGGTAGACATCAGTTAGCTTCTGCATCTCATGCTTTACCTTGCGTATTAACTAGGAAATATGGTGATGTTTTGTTTTGCAAAAACTGAAAAATGCGTGCTAATGACTTTCTTTAGATATCATCTGTTGCACTGATCATGCCATGTGTCTTAAGACAGTATGTCTGTTGCTATACTTGTTAGATGTTGTAATTGCAGTCAATCATATCTGAGAAGCATGCTTTCTACACTCCACCTACACCCCAGCTGAATTCACTGCATATTTTGAGGGGGAGTTGCTTTCAGGGGGAGTATGTGTCTCTTTTGAGTGCTTGATGAGTTCACTTGTCAACAAGGGGGAGAAAATTTGGGATCAGAGTTCAAGGGGGAGTTCTTACTCTGTTGATATCCTTGTTGTTCTGAAATCACACTCATTTTGAGTTTTTACGTTTTGGTTAACCACAATGACCGTTTCTTGCTTTTGGTTGGCTTTTGGTCATTAGGGTTAAACTTTTACCTTATTTTTCTTCTTCTTTGTTTCCTTGTGTTTTGTTTTCGTGTTTCCACATTTGTTCACAGGTGTTGAAGAGCTGAGAATTGAGGAGTGTTGACAATGCACTCATCAAGGGGGAGATTGAGGAGCCATGCTGAATAGCGTGGGCCTCATGGCTCTAGAAGTGATGAGTCATTGTCAACGATAGTCAAAGAGGACTGAAGAAGAGAAGAGATCTGCTGTTTTATGGGCCGCGTGTGACTCAGGTACACGGGCAGCGAGCGACTGTCGGGCAGAGGAGGCTGCGAAGTCGGGCTGGCCCAATCCGGGTGCATGGGCCAGAAGCAGTAGAAGACCCACTGGGCTGTTGACCAGGACTGACTCAGGTACACGGGCGGTGAGCGATTGCCGGGCTGAGAGAGCTGCGGAGTCGGGCCGGCCCAATCCGGGTACCTGGTGCAAAGCTGGTGGAGGCTTTGTCAGTTTCGGCATAAAACTGACAACCGTTGATTCTGTATCCGACTGTCCAGAAGAATAGCTTCAGGATATGTCATCTGTTACTCTAGGCCCACAGTCAGTCAGTTGTGTCTGTAAAAATACCTAAGGGCAGTAGAGTCATTTTCTGTATTTTTGAGTCTGTAAAAACCCTAAGGGGCTGGTAGAATATTCCTAGTGTTGGGCTGCCTATAAATAGCACCCCAATCCCTAGGGTTTGGACTACCCTTTTGCTGAAATTGAATACCACTCTTGGGTCACTCTTTTCCCCTGTCTTCTCTCTCCTGTGTGCGCCGCCAGGCCCTTGTGCTCCTCTGTTCGTGGCTCATTTTGGCTCAAATCTCTTGGATGCTTTTAATCCTTGGTCCCTGGAGAATTTATTGTTTGCATCTGGTTGGTTTGGAGAGTTATTGAGTTGGATTCGGGCTGCTGTATTTATTTCTTGGGAAGAAGCTTCTTCGGCTGGGTGTGTTCTTCACGGTGGTAGTACTAGTTCTTGCTGTTGCAAATAGTACTGCTTTACTGTAGCTACAGTGTTCGGCTGCAGCTTTTCACCTTCTATTGCCCAGCTTTTTGATCGAAGCTGACAGTCTCTTTTGCCTTTTCCTGGTGTGTCTGCCGAAGCTCGGTTCTGTGCGAAGCCCCTCAACTCCGTGAGGCAAGCTCCGATCGAACCTTGTTAAAGGCTTCGCTCAGTTTTTCGAACTTCGGTTTCTGTGTCTGAGTTGCTAGCTTCGAAGTTCCCCTGTATCGAAATCATCGCATACTTCGAACTGGCATACTCCGAATCTATCTGTTCGAAGTGCACACTTCGTTAGGCTTCGAAGTGGGGTTCGAAGTTTTGTCTGTTCTGACAGACTTCGCTTCTTTGTTCGAAGGTTGTCTGTTTGTGTGTTGTGTTCGAAGTTTTTGTGTTCGAAGGTTTAGCTCCGAAAGCTTTCGGTTCTAAGTGTGTTCGAAGTTTTGTCTTCGAAGTGTATACTTCGAAGAAGGCTTCGGCACTGTTTACTTCGCTCCGAAGCTCGTGACTCGAAGTTGCGTTCGAAGTCTTGTCTTCGAAGTGCTTACTTCGAACCAAGCTCCGGCACTGCTTTTACTTCGCTTCGAAGTACACTTCGCTTCTTACTTCTTCGAACTAGGCTAGACAGTGACACCTTCGGCATTTCGGACAGACTCCGACACCAACCTCCGAAGCAGACCTCGACGTGCGAAGGGGGCTTCGCCAAGACCCGAACAGGAGACAACTTTGGACAGTAACTTCTCTTTTCACTCTATACATACTTAGATCATTTCATTGAGAAGTATAGGCCTGTTACAACTTGTTTATCTGCCTAGTTGCACCACTTTAGGTTTACACTGTTTATCATCAGTTGCTTCTAGGTTAGAAACCTTTAGACTTAGGCCTACTGTCTACTTTCTGCTGCATAGTATTTTTGAGGTGCGTTGGGTATTGGGAACAGGCCATAGATTCGAAAGAATTTTTAAGGCGCCCATTCACCCCCCCCCCCCTCTGGTCGCTACTTTCGGTCCTACACTTGATTGGTTTTTGCTACCGATGTATGAAAGATGAACGTAGTGCTCATGCTTTAAACTTTCATGATTATTCTTCACTTGATTTGCATGATTATGGTTATCATACTTATTTTGATTATGAGGTTCCACATAGTTATATGAGTGGCCATGCCCATCGTGGTTTATATCATGCTTCGTATGATGATAGACCACGTAGGCGTTTTGGTCCAAACCATTTTAGGAGACCTCAACACTTTGCAAGAAGACCTCATGTTCAGTATGACTCTCATCCTACACAGTCTCTTGCTTTACCAAACTCTCGAGTAGTTCAGTGCTAGATACCTAGGCACCTTATTTCTAAACCCAACACTGAGTACTTGAGATCTTCCGTCTCTACTTAGGGGAGGCATGGAAGGCTGGAGGACAAGTGGATCATTGATTCCGGGTGTTCGTGCCACGTGACCGAAAAGTCATCATGGTTCTCCAGCTTCACCTCAGCCAAGCATCGAGAAAGCATCACGTTTGGAAACAATCACAAAAGTAGAGTGAAAGGCCAAGGTATGATCAAAATTAATGAAAATTTCTCTCTCACAAATGTTGCTCTGGTTGAGGACTTAGGGTATAATTTACTTTCTGTCTCACAATTGCTGGATGAGGGTTTTGATGTTCACTTTGGTCGTGATGCATCTCATGTGCTTGATTCTTCTGGCACTTTCATTTGTAAAATCTTGAGAGTAGGGAGAGTTTTTGGAGCTGATTTCTTTGAGTCATTTGGATCTTCTCATTGCTTTTTAGCTGAACCTTCTTCTGAGCTTTGGATGTGGCATAGGAGACTAGGGCACATTAGCTTTGATCTTCTTGCAAGATTGAGTGCCCTAGGACTCATCCAAGGGTTGCCCAAGCTCAAATTTGAGAAGAACCTGATTTGTGCTCCATGTCGTCTTGGAAAAATGGTTGCCGCCTCGCATTCCCCCATAAATAGGGTAATGACTGAGCGACCCGGTGAGATTCTTCACATGGATACTGTTGGTCCATCCTGGGTTAGCTCATTAGGCGGAAAGTGGTATGTTCTTGTTGTTGTTGACGACTACTCTCGTTACTCTTAGTTTTTTCTTTCTTGTGAGCAAGGATGAAGTGTTCATACACTTTCGGATGTGTCTTTTGATGAGACTTCTCCATGTGTTAGTACTGATTTTGAACTTCAAGTGAGCACGATATGAGTGAAACACTTTTTGAGGAAGAAGAACCATCAGATGGTGAAGATCTTGATGTTGTACCACTACCTCCCTCTATGGCATCTCCAGAAGCTTCGTCTACTTCAACAAGAGGACCTGAAGAGTCTACTTCTAGAAGCTTGGAGCAAACTTTGGCAAGAGTTGAGTGGGAGATTCTATCGCAAAGAGAAGCACTGCTTCATATTCAAAGAATGCATCCTCCTTAACAGATCATCGGCGAGCTAAATGAACGAGTAACCAGATCTCATGCTCACTTCATTGATTCTACTTTTGTTGCAAATTTTGAACCATTGGATGTTAGTCATGCTTTGTCTGATGTGAGTTGGATCAATGCCATGCATGTGGAACTTGAAAATTTTAATAGAAATCAGGTTTGGATTCTCGTTGATCCATCCCCTAACATTCATATCATTGGAACAAAATGGATTTTCAAAAACAAACAGGGGGAGGATGGGACTATAGTAAGAAACAAGGCTAGGCTTGTGGCTCAAGGGTATTCTCAAGTCGAGGGGGTTGATTTTGAGAAACTTTTGCACCAGTACCTCGACTTCAGGCCATTAGGATCTTGCTTGCTTTTGCATCTTCTCGTGGCTTTAAACTCTTTCAAATGGATGTAAAAAGCGCTTTCCTAAATGGTTTCATAGGAGAGGACGTGTATGTCAAGCTCTGTATGGGCTCAAGCAAGCTACGATGGCTTGGTATGACCGCCTTAGGACTTTCTTGATTGAGCACGGGTACAAAATGGGCTCAGTTGACAAGACCTTGTTCTCTCTCATGTATGGCAAATATTTCTTACTCGTTCAGATATATGTTGATGACATTATATTTGGTGGTTCATTTCATACTCTTGTCGCCGAGTTTGCTGAATCCATGAGCAGAGAATTCGAGATGTCGATGATGGGCGAGCTGACTTTCTTCCTTGGTTTGGAAATCAAGCAAAGCAAACAAGGGACATTTGTCCATCAGACAAAATACACTAAAGTCCCACTGAAACACTTTGACATGTCAGATGCAAAATGACTTGCTACCCTATTGGGTACTTCTGTAGCACTTGATCCAGATGAAGACGGAGAAGAAGTGGACCAGAAGGAGTACCGTAGCATGATTGGCTCCCTTCTTTACTTGACGGCTACGAGGCAGGATATACACTTTGTTGTGTGTCTGTGCACTCGTTATCAGGCTTCTCCCAGGGCTTCACATCATCAAGCTGTCAACCGCATTCTAAGAGACCTCAAGCACACTCTTGAATTTGGCATTTGGTATTCTGCTTCATCTTCTTTATGCTTGAGAGGTTTTTCTGACGCTGACTTTGCTGGATGCCGTAATGATTGCAAGAGTACTTCGGGGACATGTAATTTTCTGGGTTCATCTCTTGTGTGTTGGTCTTCACGCAAACAGTCTAGCATTGCACAGTCTAAAGCCGAGGCTGAATGTGTAGCTGCCGCTAGCTGTTGCGCACAAATTTTGTGGATGGTTTCTACTTTGCGGGACTTTGGGTTGGATTTTACACGAGTTCCATTGTTTTGCGATAACACAAGTGCAATTAGCTTAGCAAACAATCCAGTATAGCATTCTATGACCAAACACATTGACGTGCATTATCACTTTTTAAGAGATCACAATGAAAAAAGAGATATTGAATTGTGTTTTGTCGATACCCAGAATTAGCTTATAGATATTTTCACCAAGCCTCTCGATACTTCTCGTTTTGCATTTTTGAGGGGAGAGCTTGACATTTGTCATCCTTATGGCATCATGTGAGGGGGAGTTGTGTATTTTTGCATATGCTTCTGAAATATGATTAATTGCTTTCACATGTACATGCTTTAGTGTGCACTTTACATTTCTGTCTTATACTCCTATTTGATTATGCTTACAATGAATTCATCTATCTATATGTCTTGAGCATGGCTTTTCTTTGTGAAAATTTAAAAATGGTCACTACTAAGTCTGGAAACTAGCATGAATAGGCTAGGGTGCTTTTGCTATTCATTACTTACTTAATAGTTGTCCTTTTCACTTGGATGCTCATATGCAACTTGATCTTGTTATGTTTTAAAAAAATTAAATTAAAAAAATGGAAAAATTAAAAATTAAAAATTAAAAATGACAATGATGAAAATGAAACAAAATACTGAAGTTGTGATAAAATTGAAAAGATCCAGGTGGGTTTGCCTAGTCGCACTACTTTGTTCTAGACTGCTTACCATTGCACTTTGGTTTGAACTGGGACATTGAAATGTATACCATGATCAATGCCTTAAGCTTCCTATGTTTTATCCTAGGTTTGGCTTGGTCGGTTAGCATAAGGTTGACTTGCAAATAACCCCTAGAACCTAAAAAAAGAAAAAGAATAAAATTTAATTTCTTCGCATATCAAGTTTGCCGCAGCTCCTTGTAGTGGGATGTGCATTTCGAGTTTGTTTTTTACTAGATTTTGTATCTCTTACCTTGCCATGTCTAGTATGCTAGTCTGATTAGTGATGCTTTTATTTACTTAAACATCAAAATTCTTGCTCATACTGGTATTTAGATTGTATACATTCAAGCTTATCATACAGTTGGTTAGGACAGTTTGTGAGGCACAAGAAGTGTGTGTACTGTAATTGGACTTAATCATATTCTAGAAGCATTGCATGTACACTTTACTCTCACAACTCATGGAGCTATCTTGATGTCTGCATTGCCAAATGGGGAGAGTTCATGAACTTTTGTTGATTTTGTTGCCCATTGAGTTTTTCAGGTAGTTTTTGCTCTATCATCCATCCTTTCTCAAGTGACATGTTTCTTTAGTTTTGCTCTCTTTAGAGCTTTCATGGTCACTTGTGTGTTGAACTTTTGCTTTAGACTTCTTTTTGATCTTGTGTTGTCAATGCAATCATCAAGGGGGAGATTTAGGATCCTAGTGAGGATCGTCACTATTGTTCAAGGTTATGATGAGTGATTGACGGGGTTTTGCCATGGGTTTGTGTGTGGATGTTTGGATACGTGTGTGTGTCTGTGTTTGTCTCATGTGTGCAGGCTTGCGATACTCGTCAACTATCGATGGCAAGGGATTAGGGTTAGACGGGGAGTCTAATGCTAGATGGTCGAGGGTGTCAGTCGAAGTTGAGAGTAAACTCAGATGTACGCACGCAGATCAAGCAGGACGTGAGATGGAGGTCCATCAAGACGAAGTGTCGGTTGAGTCAGCGAAAGAGAAGCCAGTTCAAGTGACAAGGCAGCTCGAGGGATTGAGAGCTGGAGAGACTTGTTGGTAGTCAAGTTCGCAGACTGACGACGATCGTCGACGATCGTGGAGGTTTTGTCGGTTTTTGCTGAAAACCATCGCATCTCTAAATATTTTAATTTCAATAATTAGTAGTCTTTTTATTTTGAGTAATTTAGAGTAGAGTGTAAACTTTTAGTATTTTTTTCAAGATATCACAATTCTGAAAATATATTAAAAGTGTTGAGTCAATTTGTAATAAAGAACAATAGAGTCTATGTGTGTAATTTTCAGAATTTCTAATTCTGAAAATGTGTCATGTCCTTATGTGTAATTCTGAAAAGTTGGAGGATCCTTGTGTAAAGTTGACTTTTAGGGTATAGCTATATAATTGGCCTCATACCTAAGGGTTTTGACTGCCCTTTGGTGAGAAATACAACCAGAATTTTCTGTGATTAATGGTCTGATTATTTTGTGATCTTTGATTCCTGAAATTGCATCTTCAGCTTATATATTTTGTGAATTTGCTGTTCTTCTTGGGATTACTCCTTCTGCAATCACTGTTTCTGTCCCGAAAATACAATTTCCCGTCTAGGTTCTTCAGGGAATTTTCTACTGCGCCGCCAAGCTGTTTCTCTGATGAATTTTTGTTAGCTGAATCCTTGTTTCTGCACAACGATTTTGGAGATTGTGAAGTTTATCTTCAGTTTGATTTTTCTGTGATTTGTTGTGTTGTTTCGACAACACTTTTCATCATCTAGAGTCTTCGCTGAAACCCGCAGCTGCATCGCTAGGAATGCCTTTCTCGGGAAATTGATTAGCAGTATTTTTGATCTGATTTCTCTTGTAGTCTGGTATTGGTTTTGATTATGATTCAATATCAAGTCATTCAGTCAAGGAGTCATCTGTGGAATACAAGGTTCTGATCAAGACAATATTCAGAGATCAAGAAAGAGGTGCTGAAGCTTTATCAGGTGATTTTTCTGTTCTTGAGCAGAGTTGATACATTTTGAGCAGTGTTGAGTCCCTTTTTGAGTTGATTGAGGAGATAGCTGGTCCATTCTTGTGTATGTAGTGAAATTTAAATGAATCTTGACTCTGATTGAGTAAAGTTTATCTGAATGAATTTGATCTGCTCTAGGAATATACCTCTGCTGTTGATTATTCAAATCTGAAAGCCTTGATTAAACTGATTGAGTGTTGAAGAGTTTTTCTGTATATCTTGTGTTTTCTTTAGAAATGGTTTTTCAGAGAAGTTTCAGAAGTATTGTAAATGGTTCCAAAATTTTCATACACTGTTCCAAATTCTGTTTTAATCTTAATTTGAGTCAGTTTTAGTTCTGTTATAAGTTATATTGTGAATGTAGAAATTCAGTTACCCTTCGGAAACATTCTTTTTGTTTTCAGATTTGTGTCAAGATTATGCAACCTAAGGATTGACTGTTTGTTACTAAATCAATCAATATATATTATGTTTTCTGAACCTGTTTGAGGACTTTAATTTCATAGGACTGATCTATTTGATGTGCTGTGTTTCAGTTTTGTATCTTAGAACTAAGAGTATCAATCCAAGTTTTCTTATCAGCACTCTGTTTAGAGTTTCAGTATCTGTGAATTGTTTCAGGTTTCATTTTTGAACTCTTGAACTGATTTTTAAACCATCTCTCATCTAGTAATGCATTGGATGATCCCAGAATTGCATTAGTGAGTAAACTGTTTGTTGTCTAGATTTTGTCAATCATGTGATTACTACTGTCTCCACTGTACAGCTTCTGCCTGCAGTAAGTTTTTGATTGTTGCTGGTAAGTAAGCAAGCTTTAAATGCCCATGTTAATTCAAACTTTTGATATTACTTGTTTTCAGTTTCTTCATCAGTAATTTGATACAATCAAAATTGTTATGAAATCCAAACTATAATTTTTCTTGATCTGCATAGTTGGTTAGTTCATAATTGAATTGAATTGTTTTCAGATTTAGTGTTTAAGCCTCTAGTGAGTTCTATCATTTTTATTTTTTCTAAAATAAGAAACTTATGACTGTGTCAATTATGAATTGTGTTTTATGAAATTGATTCCTATAAGCTCTAATATATATTATGATGAACTAAATTAATTGTAGAGCTTCAATCTGTGTCCTGACTTGAATTTAACTGACACGGTTCATCATCTAGACATTTCAGACTCAATGTGTGTTACCATCTGAAATGTATTTGAATTGTGTCTAGTTGATGAAATTGATTGATCTGAAGAGTTTTTTTGACTGATCTGATCAGTGTCTAGTGTCTAGTTTAGCTCAAAGTGTCAAGTACATGTGTTAACAAAGGTTTCTTAATTTTTGAGCTATCTCGGAGTTTCAGTGATTGATATAACTCTGTCGTTCATCCAGTTTGTCGATCTACTCACTGTAGTTCGAAATATCAATTGTCAATAGAATGTTTCGACACTTCAAACTTCGAACAAGACTGAATTCTGAATTTACAAAGATTTTGTTGCTCTGGTTTATGCTGATTGGTTAAATTTGAAACTGAAATTTTTGAAGGTGCATTGGGTGATCTAAATAGGCCATTTGTTTCCCAAAATTTTTTTAAGGTGTCTATTCACCCCTCTCTAGTCGCCATTCCGATCCCACATTTATCAACTTAATACCATAAAATTCGGCAAGTCTTTTACTTCTTTAGCAATAAATGGAGCACCCTAGTCTGTAGTGAGAGTTTGGGGAATACCAAATCTATATATGATGCGCTTCAAGATGAAATCAGTTACCTCGTTATGAGTCATGTTCTTGAGAGACACGACCTCGGTCCACTTGGTGAACTAATCTATAGCCATCAACATGAACCAATACCCTTTTAAAGAGGAAGGATAAATTTGGCCAATGAAGTCCAAGACCCAACCTCAGAATGACCATGGGTTGATAATAGGGTTAAGTAAAGATGTCGGAGCTAGCTGAATATTACCAAACCTTTGACAAGCTTCACATCCTCTATAGTACTTAAAACAATCTTATATCATAGTCGTTCAATAGAAACCCACTCTTTTGAGCATCCACAGAGCCCTTCATGTACTTCACCCACAACAAGTCTAGATTGATCGGCATTCACATATTTCAAAAGTACTCCATCCACAGTCCGGCGATACAGCTCATTGTCGAATAATACAAACTTAAATGCTTGTCGCCGAATTTTCCGATCAATCTGCTTGTTAGGATCTCTCAAATATTGAATAATTGGAGTCCTCCAATCATCCTCATGATTACCTGAAGTACTCACCAAATCCTCACTCGAATTGTTGTTCAACTCATAAACTTTGGCCTAACCCGCGTGTCCTAAAACCTTTTGACACGGGGTGGTCGGACCGGCCATATAGGGCCGGTCAAACTGGCTGTTGTCGGACGACTGGCATAGGGCGGTTAGATTGGCGTGGTATGACTGGTCAGACCGACCAGACACCTGTGGTCAGACCGGTCATGTCAGGACGGTCAGACCGTGTTGATAGCAAAAAATGGCATTAATGGCTAGATTATCAAAATATCAATTTTTGGTAATTTGGGCTGAAAATACACATGTCCGGGGTCTATCCGAAGCCTTACAGGGCCGAAGCCCATCAAAGCTATGGGCTCCGAAAGCCTCCAGCCAGCCCATGGGTTTCGGCCAGAAGCCGTCGGAGGCCCATGCTGTCAAAGCTGCAGAGGCCTTCGGAGGCCCACGCTGCCGAAGCTTCGAAAGCCCACGCTGTCGAAGCTTCGGCCCAAGAGCGAGCCTCGACGGGCCTGGCCGAAGCCCACGCTACCGAAGCTTCGGCCCGAAGAGCGAGCCTCAACGGGCCTAGCCAAAGCCCACGCTACCGAAGCTTCGGCTCGAGGAGCAAGCCTCAAAAGCCCACGCTACCGAAGCTTCGAACCGAGGAGCAGGCCTTGATGGGCCTGGCCGAAGCCCACGCTACCGAAGCTTTGGCCTAAGGAGCAGGCCTCGATGGGCTTGGCCGAAGCCCACCTCGACAGAGATGGAGTTGTATGTGTTCCCAACTGAATCTCTATCTCTATCTGCCCGGATTAATAGCAGATTAGATTAGGAGTTAACCCTCTATAAATAGAGATGCCTGGCTGGCGTGGAGAGCCCCCCTAACTCAAACCAAACCAAAGCCCATGCTTTGATTGCATTTACTTTTAACTTTACTTTTCTGTACCTCTTCGTGGGTTTGCCTGGAAGCCCTCCGTCCGCCACTATGGAATAGTGGTAAGCCTTGGTACTTCGCCCGTGAAGTCCCCGTTAATCTACGTAACAGATTGCTATCGCCTTGTTACTTCGCCTATGAAGTATCCGCTAATCTGCGTAATTGATTGTTACCTTCACCACCCATGCAACACCTCGCAAATTTGGTCCTAAGGCCGAATTGGTACTTCCTATCATCCCTGTTGCAGGTTCTCACGTTCGGAGCCCCTTCGTCGGAGGTGTTCGGAGCTGAGAGATAGGTTCTAGAGGTCCCCAGGACACCCGCCAGCACACTTCGTCGTGACAGGCTTCGCCACGACCCTACTCCGCACCAAGACGAAGTTGCACCCACGCGTGGCCTTCGCTTCACTACACTGTAATTTGCCACATCAAAGATCGCGCGCCGAACCCCGCTATTCGGAGGTGATCACCGTGCTCAGATCCGTTCGGAGTCTACCTTCGGCTGGACCAGTCCCAATGCCAAAGCACTCTTCGGCGGAGCACTTCGCACCAGATGCCGAAGGTACCCTTCGGCGCACCCTTCGCATCAGACTTCGAACCAGGAGGGCTTCGACTGGTTTGCTGATTTTAACCCGTTTAAATCCATTTCTTTCGGCTAATTGGATTATTTTGTGTAATCTGGTTGCCTGGCGACTCCACCCCCCTTATCACTGTTAAGTGTAGTCGGAACGCGGCGTCGATGCTACGTCATGCTTAGGCCCGTCCCTAAGTATCCGAGCACTTTTGGATCGCCGAACTGACCCAAGTGCGGGGCACGTTTTCATGTCAACACACTTTTTGGCGACTCCGCTGGGGAAGAGCTACGCCAACATGATGAGTACGTCTACATCGGCCGCTGGTACATCTACTATGAATACTACGTCTACACCGCCGATGGACACAATAGGAGGCGCGAATATCGACAACCGCAACATATTGTCACCTACACTTGAAGATATCCCCACAGGAGACCGAGCGGAGATCGAGGCAAGGGTAAAGGCGCTCCAGGACATGATGCTTGAAGGCTACATCAAGACACGCGCAGGCTTCGTCAAGCACGACATCGTAACCCCTGACCCCTCTCAGGTCCAGGTAACACCGGTATCGCCTCGTTTATCTTCTTTAGAAATTGAGCAAAAAATAGCCGCATCAGTAGATCAGGCCGTTAGCGCTTCGCTAGCCAACCGTTTAGATTCGGCAGTCAGCTCCCAAGTAGAGGCAACTCTTAGAAGGTTCGGCTTCACTAAGGCCACACCCCCGGTTCCTATAGCTAGTGAACCTCCGACAAACATGTCTTCGGCCTCACCACATATGATCGAGACCAATCATTGTACCTATGGACAAACTAACACTACATATCACACAACACCTGCACCAATACCCGCGCTACCCGCACCACACACGCAGGCGCCTGGACACGAGCACATTATGCAAATAGCACATAGGGAAGAAGCACATGGCCGACACGTCGATATCCCACCGCGTGTCGCGCCCCCACATGAGAGGCGCATGCAAACAAACTACCAAGATGATTTAGATGAGCGGATCCACGAACTGTTTAGGGAGTGTGCCGGCTTCATGCCCAAGGGATGGGTTAGGGTTTACCGTAAACCATACCCCGATCATATTGATACAGTGCCCTACCCCCGCGGCTATAGGATCCCTGAGTTCACTAAATTCGATGGCGAGGGTAGCAGGACCACATTAGAGCATGTTAGTCAATTTTTGGCACAATGTGGAGAGGTTAGCGGGATAGATGCCCTGAAGGTTAGACTATTTTCTCTCTCGCTATCCGGCACAGCTTTCACTTGGTTCTCGGTGCTACCGCCGAATTCCATTCACACGTGGGACGATTTAGAGTGGAAATTCCATGATTATTTCTACACGGGTGAAACAGAACTTAGACTTTCGCATTTGACATCGGTTAAAAAAAATCTAATGAGAGCGCCTCTGAATATATCAAGCGTTTCAGGGATACTAGAAACCGATGTTTTAGTCTTAATATTTCAGAAAGGGACTTGGCGGAATTAGCTTTTAACGGGATGCGTTCAGAGCTTAAAGAAAGGTTAGATAACCAAAATTTTTTAGAAGTTAGCCAAGTTCTGCAGAAGGCTCTGGTCCAAGAAGGCCGAGCCAAAGATAAGAAATTTATTAAGACGTTTAGCAAGCCTAGGGCTGAAATCCACATCATGGAATGCTCTGATGAGGAGGAGTCAGAGGAGGAGGATTCGGCCAACATGTACGCGGCCGAATGGGTTACAAACACTAAAAACAAACCCATCACTTGCTCCGAACTACGACCGTCCCCCACAAAGAATAGACTTAATGAGGTCAAGTACTCGTTTGACGTGACTAAATGTGATAAAATATTTGATTTCCTCTTAAAGAGTCAGCTTCTCAGGTTACCTAAGGGTCAAGTTATCCCACCTGCCGACAAGTTAAAGAAGCACCCGTACTATTAGTGGCTTGATTCACATTCTCATAATACTAATGATTGCAATGTTTTTCGACAGCAGATACAATCGGCCATAGAAGAAGGACGATTGAAAATAGACCATGACCCAAAGATGAAGCTGGATAAAGATCCCTTTCCAATCAACGCTGTGGACCTTGGCGAGAAGAAGGTGTTGATTTAGCTAGAACAGGCCGAGTCTGCTAAAGGAAAAGATGTGATTGTTGGAGAACCGCGTACTCGCACACTCGTGCCAAAGAACCCCGAGGTAGGAGTGTGGAAACAGAACATCAGTATCCCTTTGGCTAAGGCTCACAAGAGGCCGAAGGTAACATAAAACATGCTGTTAAACAAGCATCAGAGGAGGGCCAAAGAAGCAGGTCCGCACGCCAAGTCAAAACGACCGAAGGGGCCAAGACCTCCGAAGGGTGGCTTCGGACCGAAGGTTGCGAGCCCTCCGCACAAAGGCTTCGGGCCACGGTATCCTGGTGATCCACACGGTGGTTCTGAGCCACAATGGCCGAGCCCCCCGTGCAAAAACTTCGAACCACAGTGGTCGGGTCCCCCATGCGACAGCTTCGGCCCCCAATGACCGATGGGAGGTTTCGGCCCCCACTTGCCAAACATACCTCCAGCCTGGTAGGACCCTTCGCTGGTGTGGTCCGAGATGCCTTCAACTTGGCCGAACCACCCTCCAGGCAACGGGTTTGGCTCACAGTGGGCGAGGCCTCTAGAGCCTCCAATGCCTCCGCCGTATGACTAGGGGGAACCCCATGGGCTCCGCACGTATCTGGGTCGGGGTACCCTCCGCAGACTAACCCTATGCCTTGTTTTCCTCCTGAGTATTATGGATGGCAGGGGCAAACAGACGCAGTGGAGGAGGGCATCATCCATAGACTGTCGGTGGTACCTCCAAATCGGACCCTACAGGGTGAAGCCGAAGGGTACGAGCACGTAGAGGCCAAAGTCGGGGAGTCCGAAGCCATAACTATCAGAGTTGGGCCTCAGGAAGTCCCAATCCCGAAGACTTTGTCGCCAAAGTCTGACGAAGGTAAGCCACCTGCTTCGGCCAGGCTCCGCGCTGAAGCTGGGTTCGATCGGCCGAACGAGGCCGATCCGTTCGACGGGGTTCGCAACGAAGCCCCCTTCGATTACAGGGCGCCAGAGGCCGAAGGGCACACTTCGGCCAAAATTAACAGGGGTCAAACACTAGCACCAGGCACCAAGCCGAAGCCGTCTTGGGCTCCTCCAGGCATGTCCAAATCACAGAAGAGATGCCTACAAAGGCTGCGAGCACATGAGATGCGCGAGAAGGTAGCTGAGGCTGAGCGTGACGCTATCTTCGAGGAGATCCACCCTCGGCCAGCCACAAAGCAGGTATGGAGAGAGAAGCCGGTTGAGATAACCAACCCAGCTCCTAGTCCAAGCGATGACGAGGACGACATGCTCGACGATGATTACTCACCCGTCTCTGAGGGACCCGCACCTCAGGCGATGGACATCAACATCGTCACATTACCCACCGAGTTTGCACCACCACGTGATCAGGCCGAGGTCACTCAATTGAACCTCGGTGCACGCAACGCCATCTTCGAGAAGCCTGAGCACTCGGACCGCCATCTTAAGCCCCTTTATGTCAGGGGTCACATCGATGGAAAGCCAATTTCCCGGATGCTCATCGACGGTGGCGCCACGGTTAACCTAATGCCTTATTCTTTGTTGAATAAACTTGGCAGGGATGAAGACGACCTGAAGAAGACTAACTTGATGCTCAACGGCTTCAACGGCGAGAGCTCCAAGGCCAAGGGAGTCCTCTCTATGGAGTTGACGGTGGGCAACAAGACGTTGCCAACCGCATTCTTCGTCATCGACGTACAAGGTAACTATAGCATGTTACTCGGGCGTGACTGGATTCATGCGAACTGTTGCATCCCTTCTACTCTACACCAGTGCCTGATACAGTGGGACGGCGATGAGATAGAAGTTATCCCCGCGGATACTTCGGCCCAAGTAGCATTGGCCGATGTATCAGTCGACGTCGTCCATAACAAAGTAGAGTGTCTATCAGGTAGAGATCTTTTAGATTATGACTTTGTTAGCGTATCCGGAGGACGGTTTGTACCAGTGTCTGTAAAGCCGGCTGGAGTAGCGTGGCTATTTTGGTACTAGTAGTCATGTCTAGCTGAAGCAATCTAGATTGGCTAAAGTCTCGTGTGGAGCAGTATCGGTCTAATAAAGACGGTATTGCCAAAGCCATCGAGGACTTTAGCGAAGTAGAAAAATTAGGGCAAGGTTTTGCATCGGCCGATCCCTTGGAGGAAGTTGATATAGGCAATGGCAGCATCCCAAGGCCGACTTTTGTAAACCAACATTTACAGCCCGATGAAAAGGCTGAAGTAATAAAGTTACTTCGGTCGTATGTCGATTGTTTCGCATGGGAATATAGCGAGATGCCAGGACTAAGCCATGATCTCATGGAGCAAGGGCTGCCCATCAAGTTCGGGTTTAGGCCTTATAAACAGCCTCCCCACCGCTTTAATTCGGCCATCTATGATCGAGTTAAAGAGGAAGTGGAACGACTACTTAAGGCTGAATTTATTAGGCCATGCAGGTACGCGGAATGGGTAGCTAACATTGTGCCTGTAGAGAAGAAAGGGAGTGGCAAGATACGAGTATGCATTGATTTTAGGGATCTGAACAGAGCCACTCCAAAAGACGAGTATCCGATGCCAATAGCTGACATGCTGATCAACGACGCCTCGGGACATAAGGTATTAAGTTTTCTTGATGGCAATGCCGGTTATAATCAAATCTTTATGGCCGAAGAGGACGTCTATAAGACTACCTTTCGATGCCCTGGTTTTGTCGGTTTGTTCGAATGGGTCATCATGACTTTTGGTTTGAAAAACGTCGACGCCACGTATCAGCGTGCTATGAACTTGATCTTTCATGACTTGTTAGGAGTTATGTTAGAAGTTTACATCGATGATGTCGTGGTCAAATCGGACGCTATGGGAAACCATTTAGCCGATTTGAATGTTGCTTTCGATAGGATGCAGCAGTACGGGTTGAAAATGAACCCGCTTAACTGCACTTTTGGTGTGTCGGCAGGTAAGTTCTTAGGTTTCATGATTCATGAGAGTGGTATAGAAATTGATCCTAAGAGACTTGAAAAGATTAGAAACGTTGCAGCACCGGCATGCAAGAAGGATGTGCAAAAGTTGTTAGGCAAGTTGAACTACCTGTGTCGCTTTATATCCAACTTGTCCGGCAAGATTGATGCCTTTGTCCCCATACTCCGGCTAAAAAATGAAACCGAGTTCACTTGGGGGGCATGCCAACAAAGTGCCTTTGATAAGATCAAAGAATGCTTGTCATCACCGCCCGTGGTGAGAGCACCCAAGGCCGGGATTCCGTTTCAGCTATACATTGCCGTTGAAGACAGCGTGATTGGAGTCGTGCTAACCCAGGAGGTGGAGGGGAAGGAATACATCATCACGTTCTTGAGCCGCCGCTTGCTGGACGCTGAAACCCTGTATGCGTTTGTGGAGCGATTATGTTTATCACTTTATTATGCGTGCACCAAGTTACGCCACTATCTTCTCCCCACCACATGTGTTGTCGTTTGTTAAACCGATGTTATAAAGCACGTGTTACAGAAGCTGATTCTAAGTGGAAGAATCGGAAAATGGGCTTACGCGTTGATTGAGTACGATTTGGCCTACGAGCCCCTATGAGCGATGAAAGGCCAAGTTGTAGCCAATTTTATAATTGATCATCACATAGATGTCGACTGGAGTAATGCTATTTCTCTAGTTGAGGTAGTACCATGGAAAATCTATTTTGATGGGTTGACTTGCAAGAATGGCCAAGGTATTGGAGTAGTTCTCATATATCCTAATGGTATGCGCTTTGAAACCTCGGCCCGACTAGAGTTTTCTTCCAGTAATAACCAAGCCGAATACGAAGCTTTGTTATTAGGTTTTGAACTGCTAGAGTCTGCAGGTGCTAAACATGTTCACACGTATGATGATTCATTATTAGTAGTACAACAAGTAGCTAGGAGCACTCAATGTTTTAATGGCTTGTTGAATAGCTACTTGGACAAATGCCTAGACATAGTCGCCACTTTTGATGATTTCAAAATATCTCACGTGTCAAGAGAAGCCAATTCAGTCACCAATGGTTTGGCTCAGCAAGCATCTGGCTACCAGGTCAAGAGAGGGAAATTTTCTGTATTGGAAAAGCCGGTGTTTGATCTCATTGCCGAAGTCAGTAATGCTGGACAGGCACACCTTTCGGGTCAAACCCCTCGGGTCGCCGAAGGCCCCTGCATGCCGAAGCCCCTGGATCGGAGTGCTCCGCCCACCGAAGGGTCCGGCATGCCGAATCCTATAGTCCGAAGCCTCTCAGACGGAGAAGGCTCCCCAGGGTCCGAACCCTCCAGAGGGCTTCGGCCCAGCACACTCCAAACGGCCACCTCGGCCAGGCTTCAGCAGGAACTAGAATGGCTCGGGGGGCACCCCGAAGTCAGTATTTTAGAAGTTTTTTCAGAGGGGGTGCTAGCGAAGCCCTCTGAAACACAGAAGGGCGATTGGACAGTCCCGGTCGTCTAGTATTCGAGGGACCCTAGTCAAAGGGTTGATCGGAAGGTTCGGCGACAAGCGTTCAAATTCATGTTGATAGACGACACATTGTATCGCTGAACCATTGACGAAGTGCTATTGAAATGTTTAGACCACGAGCAGTCCCGGGTGGCTACAGGAGAAGTCCATGAGGGGCTTTGTGGCACTCATCAGTCAGCCCAAAAGATGAGTTGGATGCTCAAAAGAGCAGGTTTTTATTGGCTGACTATAACTGAAGACTGTTTCAAGTAATACAGAGGGTGTGAGGCATGTCAGATGTTTGGCAACATACAGTTAGCTCCTGCCTCATTGCTCAATCCTATTGTCAAACTATGGCCGTTCCAGGGTCGGGGTCTAGACTTCATCGGCCAGATCTACCCTCCTTCCTCAAAGGGGCATCGGTTCGTGCTGATGGCGATAGATTACTTCACCAAATGGACCGAGGCCGTACCTCTGAAGAACATGACTCATAAGGAGGTACGCGATTTTATTTTAACGCACACCATACATAGATTCGGCATCCCTCAAACTCTTACTACGGATCAAGGTAGTTCATTCGTTTCTAAAGAAGTAAGGGACTTCGCCGAATACTATGGATTAGGTTGATAAACTCTTCACCTTACTATGCTTAGGCCAATGGTCAGACCGAGTCTAGTAATAAAATCGTGATTAAGCTTATTAAAAAGAAAATTGAAGAGTTTCCTAAAAGGTGGAATGAAGTGCTTTCTGAAGCATTATGGGCTTGTAGGATTGCAAAGCACGGTGCCACCAAGGTCAGTCCATATGAGTTGGTATATGGACAATAGGCCGTTCTGCCTGTAGAGGTAGATCTTGGCTCCTTAAGAGCGTTAAAGCAAGACAGCTTATCGGTCGACGAATATGAAACTCTTCTAAAAGATAATCTAGAGGAAGTGACCGATAAGAGGCTAAGGGCTTTAGAAGCCATGGAAGTGGACAAGAAGAGAGTGGCTAGAGCCTACAATAAGAAGGTTAAACCAAAATCGTTTCAAATAGGAGACTTGGTTTGGAAGACGATTTTGCCTTTAGGCACGAAAAGTCCCAAATTCGGCAAATGGCCGCCTAGTTGGGAAGGTCCTTTTAAGAAGCCGAAATCGCTCCCGGCAACGCATACGTGTTGGAATCCCTACAGGGAGAGCGGTTTCGAAGGGCTTTGAATGGTAGGTACTTAAAAGGGTATTTCCCGAGTGTGTGGCAAACATTATAGAAGTGTCAAAAAGCTGATATGAACAGTATCATCTCAAGCTCGTTGTGCTTTTAGTTCACTAGTTCACTAAAAGGCAGGGGGCATGTGTTGATAGCAAAAAAATTGCATTAATGGCTAGATTATCAAAATATAAATTTTTGGTAATTTGGGCCGAAAATACACATGTCCAGGGTTTGTCCTAAGCCCTACAGGGCCGAAGCCCATCAAAGCTATGGGCTCCGAAAGCCTCCAGCCAGCCCATGGGTTTCGGCCAGAAGCCGTCGCAGGCCCATGCTGTCGAAGCGTCGATGGGCCTGGTCAAAGCCCACCTCGGTAGAGATGGAGTTGTATGCATTCCCAACTCAATCTCTATCTCTATCTGGCCGGATTAATAGCAGATTAGATTAGGAGTTAACCCTCTATAAATAGAGAGGCCTAGCCAGCGTGGAGAGCCCCCCAACTCAAAGCAAACCAAAGCCCATGCTTTGATTGCATTTACTTTTACCTTTACTTTTCTGTACCTCTTCGTGGGTTTGCCTGGAAGCCCTCCGTCCGCCACTACGGAATAGTGGTAAGCCTTGGTACTTCGCCCGTGAAGTCCCCGTTAATCTACGTAACAGATTGCTATCGCCTTGTTACTTCGCCCGTGAAGTATCCGCTAATCTGTGTAATAGATTGTTACCTTCGCCACCCATGCAACACCTCGCAAAGTCGGTCCTAAGCTGAATTGGTACTTCGTATCATCCCTGTTGCAGGTTCGCACGTTCGGAGCCCCTTCACCGGAGGTGTTCGGAGCTGAGAGATCGGTTCCGGAAGTCCCCAGGACACCCTTCGACAAGAT
Source organism: Zizania palustris (assembly GCA_019279435.1). Classification (NCBI taxonomy): domain Eukaryota; kingdom Viridiplantae; phylum Streptophyta; class Magnoliopsida; order Poales; family Poaceae; genus Zizania; species Zizania palustris. The sequence continues at coordinate 81,150,024 of JAAALK010000082.1, read as the reverse complement.
CGCAGGCTTCGACAACAGGCTCCGCCAGCACACTTCATCGTGACAGGCTTTGCCACGACCCTACTCTGCACCAAGACGAAATTGCACTCGCGCGTGGCCTTCGCATCACTACGCTGTAATTTGCCGCATCAGAGATCACACGCCGAACCCCGCTGTTCGGAGGTGATCACCGTGCTCAGATCCGTTCGGAGTCTACCTTCGGCCGGACCAGTCCGAACGCTGAAGCACCCTTCGGCGGAGCACTTCGCACCAGATGCCGAAGGTACCCTTTGGCGCACCCTTCGCATCAGACTTCGAACCAGGAGGGCTTCGTCTGGTTTGCTGATTTTAACCTGTTTAAATCTATTTCTTTCGGCTAATTGGATTATTTTGTGTAATCTGGTTGCCTGGCGACTCCACCCCCTTATCACTGTTAAGGGTAGTCGGAACGCGGCGTCGATGCTACGTCACGCTTAGGCCCGTCCCTATGTATCCATACACTTTTGGATCACCAAACTGACCCAAGTGCAGGGGCACGTTTTCGTGTCAACAGACTGATGTGTTCTGACTCGGGTACTGAAATAAAGTCAAGCATCGGTTTCTCTTGTGCGAAAAATCTACCTCTTTTAATTTGGTAACCAGATGCTTGCTGAGCCAAGTCATTTTCTATTGAATTGGCTTCTCTTGACACATGTGAAATCTCAAAATCATCAAGAGTAGCAATTATGTCTAGACATTTATCCAAGTAGCTATTTAGCAAACCATTGAAACATTGAGCAAGTTTAGCTACTTGTTGGACCACCAATAGTGAATCACCATATGCATGAACATATTTAATACCCATAGAGCTTAACAATTAAAGTCCTAGCAACAAAGCTTCATATTCGTCTTGATTATTTGTACAAGGAAATTCTAATCGGGCCGAGGTCTCGAAACTCATACCACTAGGTGATATGAGCACAACTCCCACACCCTGGCCATTTTTGCAAGCTGAACCGTCAAAGTAAAGTTTCCATGGTATTACCTCAATCAAAGCAGTATCACTACTCCAATTGATATCTACATGGTGATCAACTATAAAATTTGCAATGACCTAGCGTAGGCCCACTTTCTGATTCTCCTAGTTAGAATCGGCCTTTGCAACATGTACTTTATAACATCAGTTTGACATGCAACAATACATGTGCTAGAAAGAAGGTAGTGTCGAAGTTTGGTACATGCATAGTAAAGTGACAAACATAAACGTTATAAAAATACATACCTTGTATCGACATCCAACATGCGGCGACTAATGAATGTTGTTGGGGGAAAATACTCCATCTTTGGGGTTATTGCTGAACATGACAAAGGCAGGTGATTGAATCAAAGGTTTCCAACATGTAACTCTGGGAGTACTTTGGATCAACTTCGAAGTATGGAGGTGAACTTTAGTTCGGAGTATATCTTCGAGCTTGGACTCTTCCGAGAGCCTTCCTTCTAGCTAGGATGGAAGACTTATCTTCTTTCTCATTAGATTAGTCTTTTACCATTTTAGCCCTATTAAGGGTACCGAATAGTTTCCACTATGTCGGTTGTAACAGAGGGATGAAAGGGTCTTTTCCTTAATGTTTGGGCCAATAAATACCCCCCGTTTTACCCTGTAATGAGGACCGGATACAAGTTATTCAAGACACCTCTTCAAATTGTTTTGAGTTATTATCCACTCGGAGGCTCGAAATAGTTTATTTCACAAACACTTCGTTTGTTAGTTTCTAACTTCTCGAAACCTGTTAGCGTAATCTTTTACGCCAACAGTTGGCGCCGTCCGTGGGGAACCTAGTCCAAAAAACTTTGTTCTCTACCAAGTTCTCAAACCATGCGTCCTAAGCGGAGTGCAGGTGGTAGTCCTACTCGGAGGTCCCCTCGGACCTCCGGAGCAAGATCTTCAAACACAGTTGAGGTCAGAGGACCTTCGACGTTTCCTCCACCTCAAACCCCTGAAGGGATTCCCCTTCCTCGAGCATACGGATTTCCTCTCCCAACTCCATCTATAATTTGGCCAGCCGGAGTCCCTCTTCCACCTCAAGTTCCACTTCGAACTGATGCGTACAGTTCTCAAGACCCGAAAGGTCCTTCCGGAGGAGATGAAGATAGTCTTGGTGATATGGCCATTCAAATTGCCAGTCTCCAAGCTGAAGTAGCAAGGTGGTGGCAAGAAGCCATAGATAGCCTTCGTTCTTAGGCCACCCCAGTCATCCTCGAAGTGCCTGAAGACGACGAACTTCCTTATCCTGAAGCCTCGGAGAACGCTTCCTTCGACACCGAATCTCCGCTGCATCCTGAGTTGCAGAAAGTGCGCTTCGACCCTAACTTCAAAATTTCGAAGCTTTGTAAATATTCCGGAGATGAAGATCCCGGAGAGTTCGCCCGCTCTTATGCATTAGCAATTGAAGCCAGCGGGGGAGTGTGAGACACTATGGCCAAATGTTTTTCCCTAGCTCTCGAAGGAGTGGCACTGCGGTGGTTCTGGTCTCTGAATCCAGGATCAATCAGATCATGGGGGGAGTTGAGGAAGAAGTTTGTGAGCAACTTTCAGGGTACCTTCGTACCCCCAATGTCAACAGGAAGCCTTTTCCAGGTGAAGCAGCTCCCCGGAGAGACTTTAAGACAGTATTTCAAGCGCTTCGCTCATACGAAGTCGCAAATTTGAGGGTTAACTATGTCTTCTGTAGTTGACGCAACTCGAGAGGGAGTTATTCATGCGGGCCTCCTTGATAAACTTCACAAGAAAAAGATATCTTCCATCGCTCAGTTGATGTCTTATTTCGAGGAATATGCAAGGTCAGAAGAGGGGTGGCTTCGGAGAACTGCCGCAACTCCGTCAATCGTGCAAGAAGTCAAGCTGGAAGTCAAGACTTCAACACAATCGTAGGGGCCTAGCTTCGAAGCTCAGCACGACAGGCGTCGGGGGCAAAAGCATCCTCGTTCAGAAGTTTTCAACATTGCACCCCCGCAGAAATTTGCCCCAAGAGCTCCGCAGCCTTCAGAAAGCAAGACCATCGGCTGGAGGCCGTCAGAGAAACCGGCTAGCAAAGCCCAAGCCTTTTTCTGCTGTGTCCATGGTGAGAATCGAAGTCACGCGACCGATGCGTGCAAATCTATACTTGCTTTAAGAGGAGAGTACTTGGAAAGAACCTCGGGTCGAGGCACTACTGACCGAGTTCCGACTGAAGTTCGTCCGGAGCCTGTCCATGCTGTGGCACGAATAGAGAACTTCGACTCTGCAAGACGACCTCCGGTGGTCAATGTTATGCCACGTCCGAAGCAGGAAGATGGACAAGATCGAGGGAAAAGAGTAGTCCTCCCCATCTCCGGAGGAGGGACCCTCGGAAGTATGTCGAAGAGGCAGAGAGGAGAATATGTTAGAGAAGTGGGCCATATTGGAACCTCTTCATCTGCAGCTGCTATGCCCGAATGGTCCCATGTGCCGATATCTTTTTCTACAGATGATGCAGCTGGTATAAAGTTTCCACATGCAGACCCACTCATCATCACTGCCGACATAGCAGGGACTGAGGTCCGGAGAGTGCTAATCGACGGAGGGAGTTCAACAGATATTATCTTTGTCCAAGCTTTTGATCAACTCTGTATCTCTAGGAAGCATCTTCTCCCAGCAGCCCGTCCTTTGCAAGGCTTCGCAGGACCCCCTCTCGATGCCCTTGTCCAAATTGGCCTGGAAGTTATTTTTGGAGAGGGGCTACTAGCCAGGACGGAGGAAGTAATTTTCGACGTTGTGGATGCCCCATATGCATACAATGTCATGTTCGGAAGGGGCATGCTAAATCAATTCGGAGCTGTGGCCCATCATAATTACCTGTGTATGAAGATGCCCACACAGGCGGGAGTGCTCACTGTTTTCGGAGATCAGGCCACCACGCGAAGAGCAGAGTATGGTCATGGCCCTCCTCTTGACCCGAGACAGGTGAACAGCGTGCAAGGTAACCCGGAGGATTTCTCTGCTCCTAGCGAATCTTCGAAGAAATCCTTCCCAAGGCAAAGCCCTGAAGGATAGATTGCAACGAAGGTTATTGTCAAAGATGGCAAGGAATATTCATTTCAATTTGGCGAAGACTTGCCTCGAGAAGTCGCTACTTCGTTAGAGAAATAGTTGAGGAGAATTTAGATGTCTTTGCTTGGTCTGATGAAGACATCACCAGAGTCAATCGGGATATTATTGAACACAATTTACTTGTGAACCCGAAGGCTCGGCCTGTTCGGCAAGGACTCCGAAAGCTGTCTACAGAGAGAGCTATCCTTGCCAAAGATGAAGCGGAAAAGTTGTTGAAGGCTGGGAGGGAAAAATATCATATGCCGGTTCGGAGTACCTCGATAGCTGACAGTTGACAATCGAACACAAATCGATGCAGAACCCTTCAGGAAATTTTGTGAAGATCTAGGCATCCAATTACATTTTGCTGCAGTAAGACATCCTCAGTCTAACGGAGCTGTTGAAAGAGCCAATGGTAATATCTTGTCAGGGCTGAATCGAAGAATAGTGGGATTGGCAAAAGGATTGTGGACCGAAGAGCTCTCGAAAATCCTATGGTCCATTCGGACAACTCAGACAAGGTCTACCAGTTTCACTCCTTTCAGACTATTATTCGGAGATGAAGCTATGACACCGACGGATCTTAAAGGAGGATCCCTTCGCAGCACCGAACCGAAAATAGAAGCAGAAAGGCAAACTTCGCTTGATTTAACAGAAGAGACAAGACTTCGAGTTGTCGCCAATTTGTCAAAGTATCAGCTGTAGACGAAGACTTGGTTTGACCCGAAGGTCAAGATTAATGAACTTAGGCCGGGTCATCAAGTTTTGCGAAGTATTGTAGTGCCAGGGAAATTAGGAAATAAGTGGGAAGGTCCATACATAATTGTCCTCTCAGGGCGCCCTGGTTCTTTTAAGTTAGCTAATTTGGAAGGTGAAGAGTTAGCGCATACATGGCATGTGGAGCACCTAAAGCGATATTTCGCATAGGGGCTCCTTGTAATCATTTGTAAACACCTTCCGAATCAATAAAGCTTATGGTTCAGATAATGCCTACCCCCCATATGCTTCCCACTTCTAGTGGATGCACTAGAATAGCAAAGTTGACTGGGAGGGAAGTGTCATCAATTTGAATCATATTTTTCGGACTTTAGACCACTGGTATGAAGCTTCCGACGAGGTGGGAAAGTCACTAAGAAAACGGATTCCAAGCCACCGGCTTAAAAGCATTCGTAAAAAGAGTTGAAGGAGACCAAATAATGTGGATTCCAAGCTCCGGCTTGAAAGCATCCGTAAAAAGAGTCCAAGGAGACCACTGCAAATTCCAAACCACCGATTTGATAGCATTCACAAAAAGAGCCGAAGGAGGCCAAAACAAAACAGAGTTTGAGCTTATAAGCTTTGAATATCTGTGAAAAGAGTCCAAAGTGACCAATCGTTTGGGACACTAAAGTGTCCGGAAAGTTGTCCAAAGTGATTTCTTTCAAAGCAAAAGGTACTAAGTTACCAGTGTTTAGACTTCAAGTAGTCGAAGACACTTTATAAGATTCTAATCAATCTTTAAATTGCTGAGGGGCTCCGAGCCTCCAAAATTGTACTCCTAAGTTTTTCTTTGCGCCTAACCATCTTTGAGTATAGTTCGAAGTTGCTTACGCCCAAAGAGGGGCTGGGATGTAGGGAGACAATTTTAAAAATCAATATTTATTATCCAAAAAAATTATAATTACATCATGAAAAATCGGTGTCTATACCGAGAAGGAATCGAAGACCCCTTCGATCTATAGAGCTATTGCTAAGGTTGGAACGACTAGTTCGAGAGCCGGGAGTTCTAACAACTTTACGTTTAACTCTTCTACCTCCCTTCGAAGCTCTAAAATCTTTCTGTTCTTGTTGAAGCTCGGCCCAAGTTCGGAGTCGTTCGGGGCTCCTTTCCCAGCTTCCAAGTTCTTCAGCTTTTTTCCCCTGAGCTTCAGCAATACCTTCATTTTCGGACCATGCAATGTCTTCAGAAGATGAAGTTTCCAAGTTAACTTCTTTTTCTTCCTCTTTAATATAAGATAGTATATCTTTACATATTTCAGGCGCAATTACACCGGAGCTATCTCGAGGAACTAAAAATCGAGGTCGCTTGTGAAGTTTTAAAAGATCGAAGGTAGCCCATAGCAGGCGGAGTTCTTCGGTAATGTTTAACACTTCAATATCATCCATATGAGGTGAAGCCTAAAAACACGATAACCAAATTTTCATTCATAATGTATGAAAAGCACGATTCTTTACATAGTTAGGATCCTAAAGCAGATCTAGACCTGCGGGTTTGACGGAGGCTGGCTACTCGAGGCTTGCGACCGAGCTTGCTTCTGGCGTTGCCCTTCATCAATCCAAGCCTTGATCGCAGTATGACCTTCGGCTCTCCATGAAGCTTGGAAGGCTTGCCAAGCAGCGGCCACGTCTTCGGAAGGATTAAGAAGCCGGCTTTCGTCAAAGGTAATGGGAGCCGCCCCTGCATTCGGAGTTATCGATATTCCCAGATCTTCATAGTAACGAAGTACGCCGAGAGCAGCCACTTGACCGGAGATTTCTCCGTACCGAATGCCTGCCATCTTCATCGTCTTCATAGCTCCTTGGATCATTTTTAGCCACCGAAGCAAGGAGACGTTGTCATTTGAAGGAAGTGTCCTAGTAGTACCGAAGTACTCTAGAACACCTTGGAGTTGATTCATGACCTCCGCAGCTACCTTCTCTGATTTCAGCTTATCTTCAAGTAAAGCATCCTTCGCTGAAGTCAACTCTTCCACCACAGCGGAGAGCCTAGCTGCCTTCATAGCTAAAGAGTTTTTCTGGTTAAGCAGGTGGATAGCTTCCTCTGCATCTTTGGCTTTTTCCTCCTGAAGCTCGACAAGTTCAGCCCCCGCCGTAGCATGCTCGGCCCGCATCTTTTCTATTTCTGCCCGAAGCACAATTTGTTCTTCTTCGAGCTTTTATTCGCAGTTTCCAAGCTTTGTCTAGCCCTTCGCTCTGCTGAAACCATGTCGTCTAAGTGCGAAACCCGACCTTCAGAGATGTTAAGATTTCACCGAAGAGCAGTATTTTCCTCTCGAAGGCTTCCGCATTCGTTTGAAACAGCTGCAGCTCGGGCCAAGACTATTTGCTGCAAAGAGGAAAAACCAAGGTGAGAAATTATTTGTAGGTGAGATTAATTTTTTTTTGCAGATACTTCGTACCTGGTATGCTGCACGCTCCATGGCGGCGTCGAGCTCCGAACCCTCAGCTTCGCTCAGGGTGGCTACCAAGTCAGTCCCCCCGACATCACGGCTAGCTCGATCCAAAGGCTCGAGCAGAGTCCGAAGTCCGGATCTTCGCTCCAAGAAAGGAGCTAGAAGAGGGAGCATAGACAAAGCCTTCTGATCATCTTCGTTCAGAGAGGGGTCGGAGCGCTGGGTCGCATCCCCAGGAACTTCGGTAGACTGGCCCCCTCTGTAGATTTGCTTCCGTCTGTTGACTCAGACGGAGTTAATCCTGAACTCGGAGCAGGGAGGGGGTCCATCTTGCCTTTACCTTTTTCAGGTCCCATTTGGGCAACTTCTGGAATTGGCTCCAAAGTTTTTGTGGTTCCAAGAGTTGTATATTCAGGACGAACCTCTTCCGTAGGAGCGGACCCTGTTGAGGCAAAGGTATTATACATTGTATAATTTTGCAGGGAAAAAGAACAAAGGGATTATGCAAAGTTTACCTTTGAAGTCTTGTCGACGGGAGAGCATCGGGCTCCTTGGGGGGTCAAAAGCTACCCCAAAGTCATCGTCGGAGTCAGAATTCACGACAAAAGCTTCGACTGTTGGAGCCTCTTTGGGAGCTGCAGTCGTTGCTTTGTTCGGAATCGAAGTTGATTCTGCAGCAACTTTGGCTCCACCTTCATTCATAGGGGCTTCATCACACGGTAAGTCTTCTTGAGCAGCCGAAGTCCCAACTTGCCCGAGGTTGCTTGGAAACTCCAGCATGCTTGCAACGTTGCCAGTGCTTGCATCTGCTTGGGCTCCATCTTTGTCAATTAGGTCGACGAGCATTCTACCTTCATCTTCCGAGGAATCGGAAACCGAAGCTATTGGACTTGAAGGCACCGCAATTCTTGGCTTTCGAGCTACCTTCTTTGATGGAGTCTTGGCAGAGGTCGAAGCTCCAACCTCCGCCTTCCTTTTCTTAGGCCCTTGCTACGAAGGCACCCAATCCAAAAGAGGAGGGGGAACAACTTCGAGTAACCCCCAAACTCGGTTGCACCGTTCCCAAGTACCCACTAACTTCTTCCTCCATTCTTTCTCGACCGGAGTCGGAATGCCTAGAATTTTCTCCGAAGCTCGCACAATTTTCTCCGAAGTGATAGGAGCTAGAGAGGCTGGAAGATAAGTTGGCATTAGTTATTTCATCAAATAAGTATATGTTGGCGCAAAAGTTACGCCAACAGGTTCTCGGTAATCAAGAACGAACAAACAGGAAGTTTGTGCTTTAGGACTAGCTCGAGCCTCCGTAAAGGATAATAGCTCAAGTGCTCCGAATGTGTGTGGTTGAACAACTTGTTCTGCCTCCTTTTTACAAGGTACAATGGGGGGTATTTATAGGGGAAAAACCATAAGGAAAAGGCCTATTTGCCCCTAGATTACAACCGCCATAATGGAAACTATTCATTGTTATACATAGGGTTATACAGGGTAAAGTACTGCAAGGTAGATGGATAAACAAGACATCCAATCAATCATATCCTTCGGCTTCGAAGTCTCCATCCTTCCTTTGGAGAGTTCTCCAGGGCTTCGCACCGTGGTGCCCTCCGATCTTGACGACGCATACTTCGAACAACAGCTTGCCAACATCGGGGCCATTATCAGCCTTCGGAAGGTTTACGCCTTAAGCCTGGAAAGTGGAATAATTTCCCCCAACAGTAGCCCCTCGAACACGTCTTCCTGTATTAAACTTGTTTTAGAAAGAAGGCGGTATTCGGAAGGAATATTTTTAATTTCCGAGGCTTAAGAAGGAGTGAGAGATGCCGAGACTTAGCCGAAGACTTTAAGCTTAACGTATTCGAGCTCTCCCCTTCGGGTTCCAGATACAGTGGGAACACATACTGGAAAGAAGTATAACTTCGGAGTGCGAACGTCATAGGGTGCCGTTAGAAGTAGCCGTTACAGCGCAAGTAGCTGTTACTCTCTTGTGGAAAAAGGTAACGGTCGATTTTTATAGCGGTTATGCACCGTTCCGATTACTGGACCCACGCGTCGGTGGCGGAAGCCGAACCTGCAATGTGAATACCATCGAAGAGTAGTACTGGTTGTGCGGTTATAAAAGGGGGAGGTAAAGATCAACTGAGATTTTTTACCGCATTCATCACCTACTATCCATCTTTCTCCCCATCCTCCAGCCTCCTTGAGCACTTGAGCACGATGGCGAGAACTAGCCACACCACCCCAGCGGCGGCCAATACTTTGGCGCAAAGGCAGGCGTGGGCTGCATCGGCAGTAGCGGCAATGGCGGGGGCTCCGAGTGGGGCTTGGCCGAAGAACCCTCGGGCGCTCCGCCCGCCTTCACAGAAGAAGATTGCGCAAAGCTTCATCATCGGCCAATCCTTGAGCACTGCTGAGTCCATAGAAGAAGCAGTGGAAGGAAAGCTGGGAACCGGAATGAGGACCCGAGTTCCTGGGACAGAATCAACTCCACGACCGCGGAGCGGAGAGGTGGTGGTCTTCGAAGCATTTTTCGAAGTGGGTCTGGGATTGCCAGCTGTGGATTTCTTGGCAGAGGTGTTGGACTTGTTCCACATAACCCTGCCTCAGCTGTCCCCCAACGCGATCGTCCGTTTGGCTGTCTTCGAATGGGCGCTTCGGGCGGAGGGATGCGAAGGCCGCTCCGAAATCTTCGCGGTGACCCACGAGGCCATCTGCCAACCTAAGCCTCAAGACGGGCCAGGGGACTCCAAGGTGACGATAGCCTTCGGCAGCGTCAACTTCCAGCTGCGGAGGGAGCATGCCCTCCACTTCCCTGCCAAAGCCATAAACGACCGGTGGTACACGAACTGGATACTTCGGTGGTTCTACGCCGAAGTCGGAGAGGACTCCCCTCTCTCGGGTCCTCTCCAGGAGATCTGGTTCCGGAAGGAGGCAGACATCTCCCCGAACCCTAGCTTGCTCACGACGAGGCTAGGGTTGCTTGCTTCGGTGGCCCGTCGCATGAGAATGCGCGACCTGGCCGAGGAGTTCATCGGTCTTCGGATCCCTCCCCTCGGAGCCAACTGGCCGATCGTAATCCCACAAGCCTCGGAGGGGGACCTCCGAAACTTAGGTACACCTTCTTCCTGCTGCGTCATATTATATGAACAAGTTAATTATACTCATACTTCTATACCTCTTTCTTTCAGCAGCGCCTCTGGCATTTGCTCCGGAAGACATAGTTCGGGCCACCGAACGAATTCTCGGAGCCCCTTCGGTGGCCGAGAGGCAGAGAAGGCTGGAGTTGGTGGGGAGTTGGGAGCGATCCAACAGGGTGTGGAGAGCCCTCGGCATGGAGCCCCCGCAGCTTCCTTACTTCGCCCCGATTGGAGCGGCTGGCCGCAAGAGGAAAGCCGCGGCCGAGCCCTCCAAGAAAGCCGGCAAGCAGCCGCTTCAGAAGAAGGCAGCGAAACAACCTCCACACTTGACGCTTGCTTCGTCTTCTTCGTCGCCAGACGCGCGGAGCCCATCCTCCGAAGTGGTAGAAGACTCCGATGGTGAGACGGCGGCGGCCTTCGAAGCCTACCTCCTGGTTGATGAAGATATGGGGGAAGTCCCTCCAAACACCTCCGCCAGGGATGGGGTTAGCGCAACTCCAACGGCTCCTCCCGCACCCATCGCCATGCAGGTGGAGTCAGACTCTACTCCCGACTTGCCCACACTCGAGGCGGTCCCTGCGGAGGTCGCGACTCCGACAGAGAATACCGAGGGCAGGACCTCGGGGGATGACTTCGCCAACATCCTCCAGATGTACGAAGTCTTGGAGGATCCAACGATCCTTCCTCAGGAGACTCTCAGAGGTATTTTTCCGAAGCTCCTCCCTTTTTTGTCAATACTCGCCTGCTATTTGTAAAACATGCTCAATAATCTAGCTATTGAAGTAGGTACCTCTTCGGGTATCGATGCTTTGGTGGCGCCCGAAGTCCCTGCTTCTTCGGAGACGGCTATTCGAGCGGACCCTTCTGCTCCTCTGGGGGCTCCGAACCTAGTGGCAGAGAACGTGTCCTTCGGGGCAGACGACGTGCTTGCGGGGACGGAGTTGGCTCCTGCCGCGGCCACCTCGACCACCGAAGTCGCCTCCGGCAATGTGGTTCCAGCCGAAGAGGTGGTGACCGGGGGTCGGAGTGCTCTTGCTTCTCCCCCTTCGTGCCGGGGAGGGGTAAGAGCATTGCTAGCCTCGGCCTTCTTCCTGGCCAGGCCGCACCCTCCATCGGCAATTCGGAGGACGAGGCCGCAGCGGACGACGCCCAAGCTTTGTCTTGGCTTCCTCTGCTGGCTCCTTTCGTGGAGCACCGGAGCGGCCTTCGAAGACTCATGGAGCCGCTGGCTGAGAGAAGCCAAGACATTGCTAATTCGGAGTTGATCTCCGTCTTGAGCGAGGCTAGGGCTTCGACACTCAACATGGCCCTCGAAAGGGCTGCCCTTCAGGTATGAAAAAGACACCATAGTTGCTTCGTATTAATGGTCATAACTTCTTTAGTGCTCACCTAGTTCTTTTTGCAGCAATTTGCCCTTGCTAGAGCGGCAGCGACTTCCAACGAGGTCGAAATTAATCGACTCAACCGGAAGGTCACTACCCTCCAGACGGCCCTTAACGACTCCACCGGGAGATCCCTCAGGCTGGAGGAGGAAGTTTTGGAGGAACGGAAGGCTAGGGCAGCATCTGACGAAGCCCTCGGAGCCCTCCGTTTGTCAGCCCAGGAAGTTGAGGCCGAACGCGTTGTCCTCCGTGCGGAGGTTGAAAAGCTCCGTCAGGAGGCAGCTACCTCGAGCGCACAGCTGGTGGAGCTTCAAGGGGCTCTTAGCCAGGCGATGGCCCTCAAGAGTTCTTTGATGCTCCGGGTGGCCGCAGTGGACGCGACTGTTGCGAACCTTGAAGCGACGGAGAGGAAAAATTCCAGTACTGCTGATCGTACCTTGGAAGCCCTTCAGGGTACGCTGGAGTACTTCGGCACTATGTGCCCTTCGTCCTCCGCCGTAGCCCACGAGCCGCTCGATCGGAAGCTGACGAGGATCCAGGTTGCTTCGTCGTTGATGAAGAACTCCGGCATTCGGTACGGGGAGATCTCCGGACAGTGTGCCAGCATCGGGGTTCTTCGTCATCTTGAATCTCTTCGGATCCCTCTTGGCTCGGTTGGAGGCTCGTCCCCTGGAGGCTTCGCGGATGATGACTTGCTGCGGCCATCTTCGGAGGTGGCTTCGGCTTGGGAAGCCTTCCGGTCAACCTGGAAGACCTGGATCGACGAGGCTCGCCGGCAGAAGCAAGCTCAAATGAAGCCACCACTCCCTGCTTCGCCAGCCCCTCCGGTTCCTGCTCCGCCATCCGACCCGCAGGTCTAGCCGCTTAGGACTGCTGTGTACCTGAGGCCTTGTAAACCTTGTTTTATTAATGAAAAAGTTATAAACAGTACTTGTCTTGGGTGTTCTGCTCTTTTTTAGGTTTTGTCATGCCCTTCGAGCCCTGACTTCGAACTTCTGGAAACTACCGGCGAGCTTCGAAAAGAGTGGGCAATCCTCGAGAGTTTGAGACCTTATCGCCGTTCCCACTTCTCTGTTCCTCGCGGAGACGGGGGGGAGGTTACCCTTGACGTTCGAAGGGACGTTTTATCTTATATTAAAGAGGAAGAGAAGACAGAGGGGTCTTCATCTTCCGAATCTATTGACTGGTCCGATTCGGAGTACCGCGTTGACAACTCTGCGGAAGCAGACTCTGAGAAGCTCCTGACTTGGGCTGAGCTTCAAGAGGCACAAAAGAAACTGCGGCTTCGAAGAAGAAGAGAAGCACTCGGACTAAAAGGACGACTTCGGCGGCTTCGAGCTCCGAAGGGAATCTTAGCCGTTTAGGTAGCTCCAGGGGCCGAAAGGGTCTCCAGTTTTATTTAGGTTTAGATGAAAATTTCTCTTAATGTACTATTATAATGATTTTATGCTTCGAAAGTGTGCTGTGTGACTCGTACCCTCCGACCTCCCCTTGTGGGTGGCGGAGCCTTTATCATAGAGAAGGGTTCGCTGGGCACAATGATTGTCGAACACCTGCATGCTTTTGCGGACTAAAATTTTGCTCGTTTTTTTTAAGTCTTCAAACTCTTCTATGGATCCTAACAAGCCGGAGCCTTGAATCCGTAGGTTGGCCACCTTCGGCTCTTTTACAGACACTTCGCCCCCGAAGGCCGAACGTCTGTTTTTCTTTAAAGTCCTTAGACTCTTCTACGGATCCTAACAAGCCGGAGCCTGGAATCCGTAGGTTGGCCACCTTCGACTCTTTTACAGATACTTCGAACCCGGAGGTCGAAAATCTGTTTTCTTTAAAGTCCTTAGACTCTTCTACAGATCCTAACAAGCCAGAGCCTGGAATCCGTAGGTTGGCCACCTTCGGCTCTTTTACAGATACTTTGAACCCGGAGGTCGAAAATCTGTTTTCTTTAAAGTCCTTAGACTCTTCTACGGATCCTAACAAGCCGGAGCCTGGAATCCGTAGGTTGGCCACCTTCGGCTCTTTTACAGATACTTCGAACCCGGAGGTCGAAAATCTGTTTTCTTTAAAGTCCTTAGACTCTTCTACGGATCCTAACAAGCCGGAGCCTGGAATCCGTAGGTTGGCCACCTTCGGCTCTTTTACAGATACTTCGAACCTGGAGGTTGAAAATCTGTTTTCTTTAAAGTCCTTAGACTCTTCTACGGATCCTAACAAGCCGGAGCCTGGAATCCGTAGGTTGGCCACCTTCGGCTCTTTTACAGATACTTCGAACCCGGAGGTCGAAAATCTGTTTTCTTTAAAGTCCTTAGACTCTTCTACGGATCCTAACAAGCCGGAGCCTGGAATCCGTAGGTTGGAGGTGGAGCCGTTGAACCAATGGTTTGAAGGCAGCCTCCTGGGTTTTGTGAAAAGTGCTTGGCTCTGCCAGTATCGCCGTCGTCCCAATGCGTCCATTAGGAGTAAGGGATTTTCGAAGAGCAAAGCAGAATTCAACCCTTATCTTTATTGATAAGAAGGAAAATTTTACAAAGGATTACAAGGAGCCCCTAAGCATAATACCGCTTAAGGTGCTCCGCATGCCAGGCATGCTTCAACTCTTCCCCTTCTAGATTAGCTAATTTAAATGATCCGGGGCGTCCTGAGCGTAAGATAACATATGGTCCTTCCCATTTGTTTCCTAGCTTCCCCGGAGCTACTACACTTCGCAATACTAGATGACCTGGTTTTAATTCATTTAGCTTAACCTTCGGGTCATACCAGATTTTGGTGTGCTCTTGGTACTTAGTCAGGTTGGCTACAGCTCGGAGCCTTGTTTCTTTGGACAAATCTAACGAAGTGCTCCGGTCATCTTCGACCTCAGGCTGAATTACCCGAAGCGATTCACCTCTAATCTCCGTAGGAGTCATGGCCTCATCTCCAAAGAGTAATCGGAATGGTGTGAAACCTGTTGATCTGGTTTGAGTGGTTTGGATGGACCACAAGATTTTGGGAAGCTCTTCGACCCACAGCCCCTTGGCCAATCCTACGATCCGACGATTTAACCCGGAGAGAATGTTACCGTTGGCTCGCTCGACGGCTCCGTTTGACTGCGGATGTCGGACTGCTGCGAAGCATAGCTTAATGCCCAGTTCTTCACAAAATGTTTGGAAGGTATCAACTTCGAACTGGGTTCCATTATCCACCGTCAGCTCCATGGGAACTCCGAACCTGCAAATAACTTCTCGTCTGGAAGGGGAACAGTTAAAGTTGATAATGTGCCGAGGTATGTTTTTATCTCTTCGAAACTCTTCTGGCACTCCGGCGTCCAGCTGAAGCTTTCGGAGCTCTTTAGCCCCTTGAAAATTGGGAGGCTCCATTCTGCCGATCTGGACAGGAATCTGCTGAGTGTTGCGAGCCTTCCTGCAAGCTTCTGCACTTGTTTCAAATTCCTTGGCGGAGCCATTCTTTGCAGCGCACTTATTTGTGTTGGGCTAGCTTCGATTCCTCTGCTCGAAACTAAGTACCCTAGCAACTTTCCTGCTTGTGCCCCGAATATACATTTTTCGGGGTTGAGGCGTACTCCACATGCTCGGAGGCTCTCAAATGTTTCAGCTAGATCTAAGCTATGCTGGTGCCTTTGAGCACTTTTTATCACAATATCGTCCATATAGGCTTCGACATTGCGGCCTATCTAATGACCTAGAGCCTTAGCTATTAAGCGAGAAAAGGTGGCTCCGGCATTCCGTAAACCAAAAGGCATTCTTACATAACAGAATACTCTGGAAGGAGTTATAAAGCTTGTCTTGGTTTCGTCTTCGCGCTTCAGCCATACTTGATGGTACCCGGAATAAGCGTCGAGGAAGCTTAATAATTCGGAGCCAGCTGTGGAATCTATCAATTGATCTATTCGGGGCATTGGGTAGGGGTCTCGCGGGCATGCTTTATTCAACGAAGTGAAGTCAATACACATGCGCCACTTGTTCGAGTCCTTTTTCTTTACAAAAACAGGGTTAGCCAACCACTCAGTATGGGCTACCTCCCTGATAATGCCAGCCTTTAACAATTTTTCTACTTCGGCCTTGGCTAGGCTTGCTCTTTCTGCTGACAACTTGCGGAGCCCCTGGCGCACCGGCTTGGCCTTCGGGTTGACGAGCAGACTATGCTCGATGATGCTTCGATCGACCCCGGTGATGTCTTCGTCAGTCCAAGCAAATATGTCTAGATTTTTCCTGACGACTTCCTCTAACGAGGCAGTTATTTCTGGAGATAGCCCCTTGCCAAATTTCACTGGGTACTCTTTGCCGTCTTCCGAGATTATTCTTGTCTCGACATCACCCTCCGGGCTTGGCTTGAGCGAAGATCCCTTCGGAGGGTTCAAGGCCTCCGGTACTTGCTCGGCGCTTTCCGCCGCATTATGCACTTGTCGGGGGTCCAATGGCTGCCCATGGCCATACTCTGTCCTTCTGGCTACAGCTTGGTCTCCTGAAATAGTAAGCACCCCACCTTGCGTGGGCATTTTGAGACAAAGGTAATTGTGATGTGCTATAGCCCCGAATTGGTTCAACATCCCTCGACCGAAGATAGCATTGTAAGCGTAAGGGGCATCCACCACATCGAAGATCACCTCTTCTACTCGGGCGAGAGGCCCCTCTCCGAAGGCAACCTCGAGGCCTATTTGGCCGAGGGCATCGAGAGGCGGTCATGAGAACCCTTGAAGCGGCTGGGCTGCTGGAAGCAGATGCTTCCGAGGTATGCACATCTGGTCGAAGGCATGGACGAAGAGTATGTCTGCGGAGCTCCCACCATCTACCAGGATCCTTCGAACATCTGCTCCTGCTATATCAGCAGAGATGACTAATGGGTCAGCATGGGGAAACTTCACCCTTGCCGCGTCGCTGGCTGTGAACGAGATGGGCACACGGGACCATTCTGGCATCCCTTCGGCGGAACTTGAGGTCCCAATGTGCCCGACCTCGCGGACATACTCGCGGCGCTGTCTCTTGGACATGCTTCCTAGGGTCCCCCCTCCGGAGATGGGCAGGACCACTCTCTTGCCGCGGTCTTGTGGGTCTTCTTGCTTTGGTGGTGGCATAATACTGGCCACCGGTAGCCGTATGTGGGCTTCGAGGGCACCGGCTCGGGCCACAGTTTGAACAGGATCCGAGCGTGCCGCCGGTGGAGCTCGATCCGAAGTACCTCGCCCGGTATTTCGCTCAAGGTAGTCGCCCCGAAGGGCTAATACTGCCTTGCAATCCTTCGTGTCATGGCTTCTGTTGTCGCCATGCACGCAACAGAAAAAACTCTGGCGCCTTCCAGGCATCCTTTCCTGAGGCTTTGGCGGCCCCGCCTTGAAATTTTTTACCTGCTGGAAATTGGCAGGTGCCTTCGAGGCCGAAGGTGCAATGTTTAGCACCTCCGAGCGGAAATGCTTCTTCCCTCGCTTGTACTCGTTGGAACGGTTGTCTTGTGGAGGTTGCAGTGTAGCGGATGCCTCAGGCTCCCTTTTGACCTCCCGGAGGGTGGGCAATGTTGCTTCAACTCGCCGAAGACATCCTTCCTCCACCTTGGCATACTGTTTGAAGTACGCCATGAGCTGTGCCACGGACGTTACCGGCTTCCGATGGAGTTTGCTGAGGAGGTCGGGGTTCAGCACCCCTTCGCGGGCAGCATCAACTACCGAGGAGGTAGAGAGGCCCTTGATCTGTGACTTGGTGTGGGCGAAG
This sequence comes from Zizania palustris, assembly GCA_019279435.1. NCBI lineage: Eukaryota > Viridiplantae > Streptophyta > Magnoliopsida > Poales > Poaceae > Zizania > Zizania palustris. The sequence continues at coordinate 81,132,594 of JAAALK010000082.1, read as the reverse complement.
CGTGTGAAGTACTCCCGGAGGGTTTCTCCCACCCGCTGCTTTACCTGAAACAAACTTCCTGTGGACATTGGGGCCACGAAGGTACCTTGGAAGTTGCTCACAAATTTCTTTTTGAGCTGTTCCCATGAACTGATCGATCCTGGCTTTAGGGACCAGAACCAGCGGAGCGCCGCGCCTTCGAGAGCGAGGGGGAAGCATTTTGCCATGGTGCTTCACACCCCTCCGCTTGCTTCTATTGCCAGGGCGTAAGAGCGGGCGAATTCTCCGGGGTCTGACCCCCCGGAGTATTTGTGCAGCTTTGAGGCCTTGAACCTGGGGTCGAAAGGCACTCTCTGCAGATCAGGGTGTAACGGAGACTCATTATCGAAGGATGCATTCTCGGCTTCCTCCGGGACATGTATAACTTCTGGGGGATTGCGGGCTCCATCGTCTTGAGGCCCCCTTGGAGTTCCAGTGGAAGCTTGAGTGCGGAGGCGATCGGCTGCCTCCTGCCTCCACCTGGATACCTCCTCCTGAAGCCTGGCTAGCTGCGTAGCCTCGGTTTCGGGAGGGCCTTCCTCTTCGTCGGAGGGCACTTCTGGATCCCGGCTCGCTGCGTAGTCGGTCTGAAGCACCGTAGGAGGAGGCAGAGGACCCCGAGGCGCTCGACGCCCAGCGGTCTCTGCAGGAATCGCCGGATTAGCCGAGGGTCCGGCTCCATTGGTCCGAGGGGACCTTCGAAGAGGACCCGAAGCTTGACCACGCTTCAGAGGCATAGCTAGCCGTTAAGATGTCTTGGAGATGGAGGACTTCGAACGACTCGAGGGGTCGAGAGAAGGCCTTCGAGCTGCACTAAGAAGCCCTTAACTGAAGGGTGCGCGGAGTCTTGGGACTCCGAGGCTCCCTCCGTAAGTGCTCTTCGGAGTGCAGTCAGCAGTAGAGAACAAGCTTTTAGAACTTGGATCCACACGGACGGCGCCAACTGTTGGCGCAAAAGTTTCGCCAACAGGTTCTCGGTAATCAAGAACGAACAAACAGGAAGTTTGTGCTTTAGGACTAGCTCGAGCCTCCGTAAAGGATAATAGCTCAAGTGGTCCGAATGTGTGTGGTTGAACAACTTGTTCTGCCTCCTTTTTACAAGGTACAATGGGGGGTATTTATAGGGGAAAAACCATAAGGAAAAGGCCTATTTGCCCCTAGATTACAACCGCCATAATGGAAACTATTCATTGTTATACATAGGGTTATACAGGGTAAAGTACTGCAAGGTAGATGGATAAACAAGACATCCAATCAATCATATCCTTCGGCTTCGAAGTCTCCATCCTTCCTTCGGAGAGTTCTCCAGGGCTTCGCACCGTGGTGCCCTCCGATCTTGACGACGCATACTTCGAACAACAGCTTGCCAACATCGGGGCCATTATCAGCCTTCGGAAGGTTTACGCCTTAAGCCTGGAAAGTGGAATAATTTCCCCCAACAGTATATATGAAACATGTTGTTTTCGAAGTTACCTGCAGGGCTCGAGCTTGAAGAGATCTTTTGGAGGCCGCCCTCCGGATCTTCCTCGAAGGTGATAGGCCAGTTGGCCATCAAAGGGGGAATCTGAAGTCTGATGAACTCCTCCGCCAGATCTCGCATACTCAGGCGATGACTAATGCGTTGAAGTAGGCTAAGGCGAGCTTCGAGCTGGCCTCGATCTGGGTGGACAAGGGCTTCCCTCCGAAAGTTTATGTCCTGTAGGGGTCTAGCTAAGCGGCTTCCTGCCCCAACTTCGGCGTAAAACCACCTAAGGATCCAATCCGTATACCATCTAGCATTGATGGCCTTGGCTGGAAATCGAAGAACGTATTCATCCCTGAGCCGGAAGTTAATACTCCCGAAGGCCACCACCATCTTCTCACCTCCCGGGCCTACGAAGGTTTTGGGCTGGCAAGAAGCTCGATGCAGGGCTACGAAGATTTCTGCTCTTCCTTCGCAGCCTTCAGCCCGCAATGCCCATTCAAAGATGGAGAGACGTGTTATCGCGTTCGCAGAGAGTTGGGGGAGAGTAACATGGAATAAATCCGGGACCTCAACCAGGAAGTCGACAGCCGGAAGCCCTAATCCTGCTTCGAAAAAGGCTTCAAAGACAACCACTTCTCCGGGCCTTGGCGAAGGAATAGCTTGTTTTCTTGGTTTGCGAATCACAATCTCCGGACTAATCTTTCCTTCTATCGCTGCTGCGAGCGACTCCCTCTTGCAGGTTGAAGGTCCCAACTGGTAAGATTGGTCCGTATACTTCGACGACGCTGGAAGGAGATCTTGAGGACCAACATCTTGAAGATTTCTTCCTGGCGCTGCCACTGGTGCTACTACTGCTACTACCGGAGTTGCCGTCGATGAAGCCGCTGCTGCCGATGCAGCTGCAGCCTGCTGCCGAGCAAGGGCTGAAGCCGCCCTAGGGACTTTGAAACTGGTCTTCGCCATGGACTTGCTCTGATTGCTCAAGAAGGAAGATGAGGATTAGGGTTTGTTTGCAATAAAGCGGTGAGAAGAGTACTCGAGAAGGGGCTGGGCCCTCTATTTATAGCCCAGGCCATGATTTTTTACCGTTTGTATCTGCCGTTTCGCAATCTTAACCGTTATCTTTTTGTGGAATTGATACATCGCGTAACTTCCGTTAGAAGAAAAAAGCCAACGGTTATTTCTTCTAAGTCTAAGAAAGCTTTCGTGCTCTTCAAGTTAATTCTAATGTAGTTCGAACGTAACTTTCTTAGAAGTTGATTCGAAGTTTTGCATCTCCATGTATTTTGGAGGTAAATTAAATCTGTTAACCCCTGCGCATGATTATTTTTATTGCGTATACTGCTCTCCTAACGTTACAGGTCTAGCGGAGAAGCGTATTCGAGGGGCTACTGTTGGGGGAAAATACTCCATCTTCGGGGTTATTGCTGAACAGGACAAAGGCAGGTGATTGAATCAAAGGTTTCCAGCATGTAACTCCGGGAGTACTTTGGATCAACTTCGAAGTATGGAGGTGAACTTTAGTTCGGAGTATATCTTCGAGCTTGGACTCTTCCGAGAGCCTTCCTGCCAGCTAGGATGGAAGACTTATCTTCTTTCTCATTAGATTAGTCTTTTAACATTTTAGCCCTATTAAGGGTACCAAATAGTTTCCACTATGTCGGTTGTAACAGAGGGATAAAAGGGTCTTTTCCTTAATGTTTGGGGCTATAAATACCCCCCGTTTTACCCTGTAATGAGGACCGGATACAAGTTATTCAAGACACCTCTTCAAATTGTTTTGAGTTATTATCCACTCGGAGGCTCGAAATAGTTTATTTCACAAACACTTCGTTTGTTAGTTTCTAACTTCTCAAAACCTGTTAGCGTAATCTTTTACGCCAACAAATGTGATGACATATTCTTTTCCTTCCACATCCTGAGTTAACACCGCTCCTATCACGCTATCTTCTGCAGCAACGTATAGCCGAAACAGAATCCTGTCTTTTTGTGCTCTTACCATAGGTGGTTATGACAGGCACTCTTTAATCTTCTCAAAAGCGCGTTGCTGACTTGCCCCCTGTTGGTGTAAAAGATTACGCTAACAGGTTTCTGTAGAAGAGAAACTAACAAACGAAGTGTTTGCGAAGAGAACTGTTCTAAGCCTCCGAAAGGATAACAACTTAGAATAGTTCGAATGTGTGTATTGAATAACTTGTATTCCGTCGTCATTACAGGGTGAAACGGGGGGTATTTATAGGCCCAAACATTAAGGAAACGACCTATTTACCCCTCTATTACAACCGACATAGTGGAAACTATTCGGCTTCCTTAATAGGGCTAAAATGGTAAAAGACTAATCTAATGAGAAAAAAGATAAATCTTCCATCTTAGCTGGCAGAAAAGATCTTGAAAAGCCTAAGTTCGAAGAGGTACTCCGAACCAATGCCTATCTTCGTACTTCGAACTTGACTCCGAGTATCTTCGAAGATGATCATCTGGGAACCTTCGAATCCGCTGTCTGCCTTTATGTTGCTTCGGCAATAACCCCGAAGATGAGATATTTTCCCCCAACAGTAGCCCCTCGAATACGCTTCTCCGTTTGACCTGTAACGTTAGGAGAGCAGTATATGGAAGGAAAAAAATAACCAAGCATAGGGGTTATTGGTTTTTAATTCATCTCCGAAATGCATGAAGATATAAACTCCAAATCAGTTTTAAGATAATTGCTTTTCGAACTATCTTAGAACCGACTCAAGAAGTTCGAAAGTCTTTTAGACTTAGAGAAAATAGACGTTAAGTTTCTGTTTCCAACGGAAACTGTAGTAAGCGTTAATCTCGGGGAAAAGTAACGGCAGGAATGCGAAACGACATGGATTAACGGTAAAAAAGTGAAATCTAGGCTATAAATAGAAAGTCTAGAAGTTACCCGGTTACCTTTTCACCGCATTCTCGCAATCAAAAACTTTTTAGCCCTTTGAGTTCTTGAGCCCTAGCTTCCATTTCCTCAAAACAATCTAGCAGCCGCAATGGTGAAGACTAAGGGATCTGCACCTCCATCGGCCTTGGCTCGGCAGCACACGGCTGCAGCAGCAGCGGCGGCAGCGTTGGCAGCGGCACCTTCGATACCGGCGATGACATCCATGGCGGCAGGAGGGAGAAATCCCCAAATCGTCGATGACCAAGGTCTGTGCCCGCCATCAACAAAATACTTGGATCAATCTTTCCAGTTGGGGCCTTCTACCTGCAAGAGAGAGTCACTGGCAATCGTAGTAGGAGGGAAAATTGGTAATGGAGTTATGATTCGGAAGCTAGGCAAAGAAATGATTCCATCGCCAAGACCCGGAGAAGTAGTTGTATTCGAAGCCTTCTTCGAAGCTGGCTTGGGCCTCCCTGCAGTGGACTTTCTGGCGGAGGTACTTGATCTGTTCCATGTAACCCTCCCCCAATTATCTCCGAATGCGGTAGCTAGATTGGCTATCTTCGAATGGGCCTTGAGAGCCGAAGGGTGCGAAGGAAGAGCAGAGATCTTCGCAGCATTACATAGGGCTACATGCCAACCAAAGACCTTCGTAGGCTCCGGAGGTGAAAAAGTAGTGGTATCCTTTGGCAGTATCAACTTTAGGCTTCGAGATGAGTATGCCCTTCAGTTTCCTGCCAAGGCCATCAATGCCAGATGGTACACTGATTGGGTTCTAAGATGGTTCTATGCCGAAGTTGGGGCAAGCAGTCCTCTGGCCGGGCCCCTCAAAGAAATTCAATTCTGGAAGGAAGCTTTAGTGCAACCCAACGAAGGTCAGCTCGAAGCCCGTCTTAACCTGCTTCAAAAGATTAGCCGAAGGTTAAGTATGTGAGACTTAGCCGAAGAATTCCTCGGCCTGCAAATTTCTCCGCTGATGGCCAACTGGCCTATCATCTTCGAGGATGACTCGGAAGGCGGTCTCCGCAAAATTAACTTGACTTCGAGCCCTGCAGGTAACTTCAAAACCAACATGTATTATACATATTTACTTCGAAGAAAAACTAACTTGAATTATTTATTTTTTTAGCTTCTTCAGCCCCTATTACTTCAGAGCAAATTGTAAGGGCTTCGGAAAAGATTTTGGGTGCCCCAACTCCGACTGAAAAAGAATGGAGAGTTAAATTGGTCGGGAGTTGGGAGAGGTTTAACAGAGTATGGGGAATGTTGGAGTTGACCCCGCCCCCTCTGATGGACTGGGTGCCTTCGGAGAAAGGACCCAAGAAGAGGATAGCTGAAGCAGGGACTTCAAGCTCCGCAAAGACTCCGGTGAAGAAGCTGGCTCGGAAGCCAAAAAATCTCGCACCTTCGAATCCTGCGCCTTCGAGCTCAAGAACCTCAATCTCCGGTTCTAAAGAAGACGAAGATATACTATTAGTGAGATTGATTGATGAAGATGCAGCTCAAAAAGATATTCGCATTGAAGATACTGCAGGTATGCCGGAGTCTCAGACTAATATTGAAGAAGTAAGAGCTCCGGATGCTCAAGAAGAAGAGCAAATCGAAGCCCCTATGGGCGAAGATGAAGTTGAAGTTACTACAGCTTTAGTTGTGGATGAAGGGAGGACTGCTCACGGAGATACTCCAACAGTTGAAGTTTTAACTGTGGATTCAGACGAAGACCTCACCTTTGATCCTCCGAGCAGTCCAGTGCTCGATCTCCCCCAGAATGTCGAAGGTAAACTTCGCATAATCCTTTTATTATTTTCTGCAAAATTATGCAATGTATAATACCTTAGCTTTTGCAGAGCCCCCTTCTGTAGAATTACATCACGAAGATACAATTCAAAGGCCTTCGACAACTTCGGAGCCGCACCCGGAGGTCACTCAACAGGGGTCTGGAAGGGGTAAAAGACATATAGCGCCTCTCCCTACTCAAGGATCAACTTCGTCTGAATCAACAGATGAAAGTGAATCAACTGAGGGGGGGCCATCTACCGAAGTTCCAAGGACCTCAGGAGAACGCTCCGGAGCTTCGCCAAGCAGGGATGACCAAGAGGCTTCGGCAATGCTCCCTCTTTTAACTCCTTTTTTGGAGCAAAGAACCGGGCTTCGGACTCTCCTCAAACCATTGGGTCGAGTCAGTCGCGAAGTCGGGGAGACAAAGCTGGTAGCTATTTTAAGCAGGGCGAAGAGTTCGGAGTTAAACGTTGCTTTGGAACGAGCAGCTTACCAGGTACGGAGCACCTTCGAACCAATAGCAAATTATACGTGAATAATTTCTTACTTCAGTTTTTTCTTTTCTTAACAAGCGGTCTTGGCCCGCGCTGCAACTTTATCGAGCGAAAATGAAATTGCTCAGCTTCGGGAAGAAAATGAAACTCTCAAACGCAACTTGTCTTTCTCCGAAGCTAGAGTGTTTCAAATGGATAACATGATTTCAACGGAGCGTAGGGCCAGACAGGGCTTGGAGGCTGCTAATAAAGAGCTCGAAGCAGAAAGAATCGTGCTTCGGGCGGAAATTGAAAAGGTACGGTTGGAGCATGCTAGTGCTGGGTCCGAACTTGTGAGGCTCCAAGAGGAAGCTAGCCAATTCCTAAATCAGAAGAATATTTTAACTACGGAGAATGCTAGGATTTCCGGAGTTCTAGCAGAAACAACTTCGAGCAAGGATGCATTAATCGAAGAAAAGCTTAAGTCTGAGAAGGTAGCTACGGAGGTCATAGAACAGATGCTAGGTGTTCTGGAGTACTTCGGTACTACTGGATCACTTCCTTCAGATGATAACGTCACTCTGCTGCGCCGGTTAAAAAGGATCCAAGGAGCAGCGAAGCAAATGAAGACGGCAGGCATTCGTTACGGAGAACTCTCCGGACAAGTGTCTGCCCTCGGACTACTTCGTTACTACGAGGATTTGGGCCGAACAATCACTCCGAGCACAGAGGGCTCCATTACCTTCGACGACGAGCGGCTTTTAAATCCTTATGAAGGTGTGACTGCTGCCTGGCGAGCCTTTCAAACCTCATGGAGAGTCGAAGGTCGTTCCGCGATCAAGGCTTGGATCGATGAAGGCCAACGCCAGAAACAAGTTCGGAACCAAGCTTCGAGCAGTCAGCCTCCTCTGAACCCGCAGGTTTAGGAATCATTTAGGATTTTTGACTATGTAAAGCTTCATGCTTGTAAACATTTATCAATGAAAATCTTGTTTGTCATATTTTTAGGCTTTGCCTCTTATGGAAGACATCGAAGTGTTAGAGCTTAACGACGAACTTCGTTCATTATGGAATACCTTCGAACTTCTAAAGACTTACAAGCGTCCTCGATTTCTAATTCCTCGAGATGACTCCGGCGTAATTGCGCCCGAAGTAATCAAAGATGTATTGTCTTATATTAAAGAGGAAGAGAAAGAGGTTAATTCAAACACCTCGTCTTCTGAAGACACTATTTGGTCTGAAGACGAAGGTGAAGCTCGAAATAAAAGATCTGAAGATCTTAGAAGCTGGGAAAGAAGCCCCGAACGGCTTCGAACTTGGGCCGAGCTTCAACAAGAGCAGAAGGATTTTAGAGCTTCGAGGGGGAGGAAGAGAGTTAAACGTAAAGTTATTAGAACTTCCGATGTTGGAACTAGTCGTTCCACTCCTAGCTCTAGGGACCAAAGAGGTCTCCGATTCCTTCTTGGTATAGATACCAATTTTTCATAGTGTAACCTGTAAACACATTTATTTGAATAATGAATGCCGATTTAAAATTGTCTCCATATTTACTAGCCCCTCTTTGGGTATAAGCAACTTCGAAATGTATTAAAAGATGGTTATGCGCAAAGAAAAAACTTCGGAGTACAATTTTTTTGTGGTTCGGAGCCCCTCTGTCATTTAAAGATCTTTTAAAATCTTATGAAATGTCTTTGACTTTTTGTAGTCGGAAGAATGGCAACTTAGTACCTTTGTTTTATGAAAGAAATCACTTGAGATAACTTCCAGGATACTTTAGTGTCTTAAAAAATTTGTCACTTTGGACTATGTTAACAGACATTCGAAGCTCATGGCTCAAATTCTGTTTTGCTTTAGCCACCTTCGGCTTATTTTTGCGATCTCTGTCGAACCAATGGTTCGGAGTTTGCAATGGTCTCTTTGGACTCTTTTTACGAATGTCTACCAGCCAATGGCTTGGACTCCGTATATTTTGGCCACCTTCGGCTCGTTTTGCAGAAGTCTACCAGCCAATGGCTTGGACTTCGCAGGATTTGGTCACCTTCGGCTCTTTTTACGGAAGTCTACTAGCCAATGGCTTGGACTCCGCAGATTTTGGCCACCTTCGGCTCTTTTTACGGAAGTCTACCAGCCAATGGCTTGGACTCCGTAGGATGTGGTTTTGGGCTCTTTTACGGATGCCTTCAAGCCGGTGGCCTGGGCTCCGGATTATGCCAGCCCCCACGTTGGAAGCTTCGAACTTTATGGGTTCGAAGTCCGAAAATACAACCCAGCTTCATGACACTTCCCTCTCGGTCGACCCCGCGGTTCCAGTGCGTCCACTTGGAAGCTGGAAGTCTATGAGGGGAAGGCACTATTAGGATCATATGCTTTATTGATTTAGAAGATGATTACAAGCAAATTACAAGGAGCCCTTATGCGAAGTATCGCTTTAGGTGCTCCGCATGCCAAGTATGTGCTAACTCTTCACCTTCTAAATTAGATAATTTAAATGAACCAGGGCGCCCTGAGCGGACAATTAGATATGGACCTTCCCATTTATTGCCTAACTTCCCTGGTGCTATAATGCTTCGTAGAACAAGATGACCCGGTCTTAGTTCATTGAGCTTAACCTTCGGGTCATACCAAGCCTTCGTCTGCTGATGATACTTTGATAAATTAGCTACAGCCCGAAGTCTTGTTTCTTCTGATAAATCTAACAAAGCTTGTCTTTCTTCTTCAATGTCTGGTTCGGTGCTGCGAAATGATCCCCCTTTGAGCTCCGTTGGAGTCATAGCTTCATCTCCGAATAGTAGTCTGAACGGAGTAAAACCTGTGGACCTTGTTTGCGTAGTCCGAATGGACCACAAAATCTTCGGAAGCTCTTCGGTCCACAGTCCCTTTGCTAATCCTACTATTCTTCGATTTAGCCCTGATAAAATATTTCCATTGGCTCGCTCTACGGCTCCATTAGACTGAGGATGCCTTACTGCAGCAAAACATAGCTGAATGCCTAGGTCTTCGCAAAACTTCCTGAAGGGTTCTGCGTTGAATTGTGTTCCATTATCAACTGTAAGGTATCTAGGCACTCCGAACCGGCAAATAATGTTCTTCCAGAAGAATTTCTGTACATTGTTCGAAGTGATAGGTGTTAAGGGTTCTGCTTCCACCCACTTAGAAAAATATTCAATAGCTACCACTGCGAACTTCAGATTTCCCTTTGCTACCGGAAAGGGACCAATTAAATCCATGCCCCATCTGGCCATAGGCCATACCGGAGCAATGACTTGAAGAGCTGTTGGTGGGCGATGACTTCGTCGACCCATCCATTGGCACCCTTGACAAGTGCGGACCAAGATTTCTGCATCAGCTGTGATTGTAGGCCAATAAAGCCCCTGGCGAAGTGTTTTTCCTGCCAAAGCTCTAGGGGCTAAATGGCTGCCACAAAGGCCTTCGTGAATTTCTCGAATAATTTCTTGGCCTTCGACTTGAGATATACATCGGAGTAGAGGGGAACATACTCCGGCCTTGTATAATATACCGTTGATTATTTGATAGTTTCTAGCTCTGAGCTTTAATCTTGATAACTGGGGCTCTTCGGGCAAATTTGTTCCTCCTTGCAAAAGTTCCATGATCGAATTTTTCCAATCTGCACTAGAAATGCAAAGAATCTCCGCAGAGGGAATTTGTGACACCGAAGGTATATTGAGTTCCTCGTAGAAAGCTTCTTCAGGCACATCCACAGCTCCGGCTGCAGCCTTCGCTAAGATATCCGCTTGCACGTTTTCTACTCTTTGTATACTCCGAATGGAAATACCCTTGAAGTGTGCTTCGATTTTACGGATTTCTTCTAAGTACTTTGCAAGCTGTGGATGCCGAACTTGAAAACTTTTGTCTACGTGCCCTGCTACTATCTGAGAATCTGTTTTTATAATTATTCTTGTAGCCCCTAGAGCACGTGCTTTCCGGAGTCCCAATAAAATCCCTTCGTACTCCGCTATATTATTGGTAGACTTAAAGTTGAGTCTTGCAGAGTACATTGCTCTTTGCCCTGACGGTGAAATCAACACTGCCCCAATGCCTGCTCTAGATGCTTGGAAAGCACCATCGGAGTAAACAGTCCAAACTCCGTCACTTGACTTCTCCGGAGCCAAATTCGCAGGTGGAGTCCACTCTGCTATAAAGTCTGCTAGGACTTGGGATTTGATAGCTGTCCTTGCCAAGAAAGATATGTCGAAGGGTGCTAGCTCAACTGCCCACTTTCCAATCCTTCCAGTGGAATCTTTGCTTCAGAGCATATCTCCTAAAGGATACGAAGTTGGTACAATTACATTGTGAGCCAAAAAATAATGTCTTAGCTTCCTCGAAGCCATTATCAGAGCATAAACGAACTTCTCAAGTTCGGAGTATCTTGTCTTCGCTCCTGATAATGCTTCGGATACAAAATAAATAGGATTTTGGACCAACTTCCCATTGAAATTCACTTCTCTGACAAGGACTGCGCTGACAGCTGAACCTGTAGCTGCAAGGTACAGGAGTAGGGTTTCGTCCGCACTAGGCACCGTGAGTGTAGCAAGATTACTGAGATAGTCTTTAATATCTTCGAAGCTTTTCTGACACTCCGGTGTCCATGCAAAATCTTCGGATCCTTTCAATGCTTTGAATATAGGCAAGCTCCTCTCTGCAGACCTTGATAAAAACCTGCTAAGTGCTGCCAGACGCCCAGTCAGCTTTTGCACTTGCTTTAAATTTTCTGGAGGAGCCATCTTCTGCAGCGCAGTTATTTGAGTAGGGCTAGCTTCAATTCCCATGCTTGAAACTAAATACCCTAACAATTTTCCAGCCTTAGCTCCGAATATACATTTTTCGGGGTTAAGACGGATCCCACATGCCCGAAGGCTATTGAATGTTTCTGCTAAATCTAGGCTATGTTGGTGCTTTAAAGCACTCTTTATTACAATATCATCCATATAGGCCTCCACATTGCGACCTAGTTGATGACCTAGAGCCTTAGCAACTAATCTCGAAAAAGTAGCCCCGACATTTCTTAGGCCGAAGGGCATTCTTACATAACAGAAGACTCCCGAAGGAGTTACGAAGCTTGTCTTGATTTCATCTTCACGCTTCAACCATATTTGATGATAGCCAGAATACGCGTCAAGGAAGCTTAATAACTCCGAACCTGCGGTGGAGTCAACCAACTGATCAATTCGGGGCATGGGGTAGGGGTCACGTGGGCATGCTTTATTCAGGGATGTGAAATCAATGCACATACGCCACTTCCCGGAAGACTTCTTTCTGACGAAGACTGGGTTGGCTAACCATTCTATGTGAGCCACTTCTCTGATAATCCCAGCCTTCAACAATTTTTCAACTTCGTCCTTAGCTAGAGCAGCTCTCTCTGTGGACATCTTCCGGAGTCCTTGCCGAACAGGCCGGGCCTTCGGGTTTACAAGTAAACTGTGTTCAATGATATCTCGATCGACTCCGGTGATATCTTCGTCAGACCAAGCGAAGACATCCAAATTTTCTTCCACCACCTTTTCCAAGGAGGTTGCAACTTCAGGAGGTAAATCTTTACCAAATTGAAAAGTGTACTCTTTACCATCTTTAACAATGACCTTCGTTGCAATCTCTCCTTCGGGACTTGGTCTCGGAAAAGACTTCTTCGAAGCTTCGGAGGAGGCTGAAAAAATTTCTTCATTATCCTGCACGCTGTTTACTTGCCTCGGATCAAGAGGGGGACCATGACCATATTCCGCCCTCCGAGCAATGGCTTGATCTCCGAAGATTGTAAGGACTCCTGCTTGTGTGGGCATCTTCATGCACAAATAATTGTGATGCGCCACCACTCCAAACTGGTTCAGCATGCCCCTTCCGAAGATGACGTTGTAAGCATATGGGGCATCTATCACATCAAAGATTACTTCTTCAGTCCGGGCCAATAAACCTTCTCCGAAGGTAACTTCCAGGCCTATCTGGCCAAGTGCATCAAGCGGGGGTCCTGCGAAGCCTTGCAGAGGACGAGCCGCTGGAAGGAGATGCTTCCTGGAAATGCACAACTGATCGAAGGCTTGAACAAAAATGATATCTGCCGAACTACCTCCGTCAATCAGCACCCTTCGAACTTCAGTGCCCGCAATATCAGCAGTGATAACCAATGGATCTGCGTGCGGGAACTTAATACCAGCTGCATCCTCCGCAGAGAAAGATATCGGAACGTGAGACCACTCCGGCATTGCAGCTGCAGATGACGAAGTCCCAATATGACCTACTTCCCGAACGTACTCTCTTCGCTGTCTCTTGGACATGCTTCCGAGGGTACCTCCTCCAGAGATAGGGAGAACTACTCTTTTTCCCCTATCTTGCCCTTCCTCTTGCTTCGGAGGTGGCATAACATTGGCCACCGGAGGGTATCTTGTAGCATCAAAATTTTCTATCCGCGCCACAGCCTGGACCGGCTCTGGGCGCGTCGCTGCTGGACTTCGGTCGGTACTGCCTCGACCCGAAGTTCTCTCTAAATACTCTCCCCTTAAAGTAAGTATAGCCTTGCAAGTATCAGTTGCATGGCTTTGATTTTCTCCGTGAATGCAGCAGAAAAGGGTCTGGCCCTTGCCAGCCGTTTTCCCTGGCGGCCTCCAGCCGCTGGCCTTGTTCCCCGTAGACTGTGGAGCTCTTGGTGTAAACTTCTGTGGGGGTGCAATATTCATGACTTCAGAATGAGGGTGCTTTTGCCCTCTTCTCCGGTCATGTTGCACTTCGAAGACCGGTTCCTGCGGCTGTGCTGAAGTTTTCACTTCTACTTTGACTTCTTGCAATATGGACGAAGTAGCAGCAGTCCTCCGATGCCAACCCTCTTCTGACCTCGCATACTCCTCGAAGTACGACATCAACTGAGAGACCGAGGAGATGCTTTTCCGATGCAGTTTATCCAGAAGGCCTTGATGACTGACACCTTTCCGAGCAGCATCAACCACTGAAGATGCAGACAACCCCCGAATTTGCGACTTCGTATGAGCGAAGCGCTTAAAGTACTGCCTCAATGTTTCTCCGGGGAGCTGTTTCACCTGGAAAAGGCTTCCTGTTGACATAGGAGGCACGAAGGTGCCCTGAAAGTTGCTTATAAACTTCTTCTTCAGCTGCGACCATGAATTGATTGATCCTGGCCTCAAGGACCAGAACCATCTCAACGCCACTCCTTGAAGAGCCAAAGGGAAGCACTTCGCCATGGTGTCTCGAACACCTCCGCTAGCCTCAATTGCTAGGGCATAAGACCGAACGAACTCTCCGGGATCTTCATCTCCGGCATACTTACAGAGCTTCGAAGTTTTAAACTTTGGATCAAAGCGGACCTTCTGCAGCTCAGGATGCAGCGGAGATTCATTGTCGAAAGAGGCATTCTCTGGGGCTTCGGGATAATCAAGATCATCGTCTTCGGGCACTTCTGGGATGGTTGGGGTGACTTGAGAGCGAAGCCTGCTCGCAGCTTCCTGTCGCCACCTTGCCACTTCAGCTTGAAGGTTGGCCATTTGAGTGGCCATATCTCCAAGATTATTTTCATTTCCTCCGGAAGGATCTTCCGGGTCTTGAGAACTGGTAGGATCAGTTCGAATCGGAATGGAGGGTGGAGAAGGGACTCCAGGCGGTCGGAGTATGGAAGGGGTTGGCGGAGAAGCTTCGTATGTTCGAGGGATGGAAGCCCCTTCCGGAGTTTGCGGAGGGAATGTCGAAGGCCCTCCGACTTCAACTGTGTCGAAGGGTATCTCTCCGGAGATCCGAGAGGACCTCCGAGTGGGATTGCGGGGTGCGCTCCGCTTATGAGGCATGACGTAAGAAGTTGGTAGAGAACGAAGTTTTTCGGACTAGGTTCCCCACGGACGGTGCCAACTGTTGGTGTAAAAGATTATGCTAACAGGTTTCTGTAGAAGTGAAACTAACAAACGAAGTGTTTGCGAAGAGAACTGTTCTAAGCCTCCGAAAGGATAACAACTTAGAATAGTTCGAATGTGTGTATTGAATAACTTGTATTCCGTCGTCATTACAGGGTGAAACGGGGGGTATTTATAGGCCCAAACATTAAGGAAAAGACCTATTTACCCCTCTATTACAACCGACATAGTGGAAACTATTCGGCTTCCTTAATAGGGCTAAAATGGTAAAAGACTAATCTAATGAGAAAAAAGATAAGTCTTCCATCTTAGCTGGCAGAAAAGATCTTGAAAAGCCTAAGTTCGAAGAGGTACTCCGAACCAATGCCTATCTTCGTACTTCGAACTTGACTCCGAGTATCTTCGAAGATGATCATCTGGGAACCTTCGAATCCGCTGTCTGCCTTTATGTTGCTTCGGCAATAACCCCGAAGATGAGATATTTTCCCCCAACACCCCCCAAGTGAACTCGACTTCATTTTTTAGCCGAAGTATGGGGACAAAAGCATCAATCTTGCCAGAAAAGTTAGATATGAAGCGACGCAAATAATTAACCTTGCCTAACAACTTTTGCACCTCTTTCTTGCATGTCGGCGCTTCAAAGTTCTTAATTTTCTCAAGCCTCTTAGGATCAATTTCAATACCTCTTTCATGAATCATGAATCCTAAGAACTGGCCCGCCGACACGCCAAAAGCACAGTTGAGTGGGTTCATTTTTAAGCCATACTGACGCATCCTATCAAAAGCAACTCTTAAATCGGCTAGATGGTATCCATAGCATCCGATTTGACTACAACATCATCTATATAGACCTCTATCATAACTCCTAGCAAGTCATGAAAATCAAATTCATAGCACGTTGATATGTAGCACAAGCATTCTTTAAACCAAAATTCATAACGACCCACTAAAACAGGACGACAAAACCAGGGCATCGAAAAGCTGTGTTGTGGATGTCCTCTTTGGCCATAAATATTTGATTATAACCAGTGTTGCCATCAAGAAAACTTAGTACCTTGTGTCCTAAAGCATCATTGATCAACATGTCGGCTATCAGTATGGGATACTCGTCCTTCGGAGTGGCCTTGTTTAGATCCCTAAAATCAATACAAACTCGTATTTTGCCGCTCCCCTTCTTCTCTACAGGCACAATGTTAGCAACACATTCAGCATACCTACGTGGCCTAATAAATTTAGCCTTTAGCAATCGTTCCATATCCTCTTTAACTCAGTCATATACGACCGAATTAAAGCGATGAGGGGGTTGTTTGTAAGGCCTAAACTCGGGTTTGATAGGTAGTCGATGCTCCACAAGCTCACGACTTAGTCTCGCAATCTCGCTATACTCCCATGCGAAACAATCAACATTCGACCGAAGCAATTTTATTACTTCGACCTTTTCAGCAGCCTGTAAATTTTCATTTACAAAAGTCGGCCTTGGAATACTACCATCGCCTATATCAAACTCTTCAATAGGATCAGCCGACGCAAAACCTAGCCCAAATTTTTCTACTTCACTAAAATCTTCAATGGCTTCGGCAATACCGTCTTTAGAAGATCGATATTGCTCCACACGAGACTTTAGCCAATTAAGGTTGCTCTTACTAGTCCTGACCATTAGTTTAGAAACAGCTGTGCTATATCACCAGACTTTACAGACACAGGTACAAAACGTCCATCGGATACACTAATGAAGTCATAATCTGAGAGATCTCTACCTGACAGACACTCTACCTTATCATGGACGGCGTCGATAGACACATCGGCCAAAGCAACCTAGGCTGAAGTATAAGCTCGCACAACATCAACATCATTGTCGTCCCACTACATTAAGCACTGGTGCAACATAGACGTAATACAACAATTTGGATGAATCGAATCACATCCAAGTAGCACACTGTAGTTACCTTGCACATCGATGGTGAAAAATGCCATCGGAAATGTCTTGTTTCCCACCGTCAACTCCAGGGAGAGTACACCTTTGTTTCAGAGCTCTCGCCATTGAAGCTGTTGAGCATTAAGTTGGTCTTCTTCACATCTTCTTCGCCCCTGCCAAGCTTCCTCAAGAGAGAGTATGTGAGAAACCAAGGGTGGTTTCAGTCTAGATGATGAGTCATTGACAAGGATGAGCGTATGAGCGGTTGAGAGTGGTTTGAGTGCATCGAGGGGTTTGATGTGAAATGGAGGTTTGGCTGCCGAGGGGTACTGCAGTGCGTCGCGTTATTGTTTTGGCTTGTCTTGTATGTGCACGGAGGAGATGCTGACCAATTGTCGACGGAGGGTGATCAAGGGTCGAGCGAGGAGCTTGATGCTGGAGGATCAGGGAGGCCGGGTGAAGTTGGAGAAGATCTCAAGAGTGCACGAAGAGACCGAGCAAGACTTGGACGGATGACTGACTGCGACGGCATGATGACCGGGTTTGCGAGAGGGAGGCCAGGGCAAGCATTCAGGTGGCTCGAGGGGATTGAGAGCGGAAGTGGCTTGCTGGCGCTCGGAGCCGTGAAGCGGTGTCACGAGTCGAAGGGTTGAGAGGGTTTGTCGGTTTTTGTTGAAAACCGTCGCATATCTAGTTTTGTTAATTTTAATAGTTTGGAGTCTTTTTACTTTGAGTCAATGTGTAATAAAAGGTTGTGAGTCTAGAGTTAGTGTATTCCTTTGGTATATTTTTCAAAATTTTCTAATTCTGAAAATATATTACAAGTAATAGGACTTTTGTGTAATTTTCAATTCTAGAGTGTTCTTTTTAGAAAATACCCCCATGGTTTGCCTATAAGCAAGGTACCATATCCATGGGCAGGTGGGAGATTTTTTGGCTATCTTTTGGCTGAACCAAATATCAATTTTATACACATTTTTGTTGTTCTTGCTGCTTGGAACCAAATATCACAATCCAAAAACTATGCAGCTAAGGAAATCAGCCTCCTAGCGCAGGTAATTTCTGTGGCCGTGATCAATTTTGTGATGCGATTTCTGGTAAATATGCAGAAGTTGATATTGATGTTTATACATCTTTTGTTGAGGATGATTTGAATGTTCCATTTTCGAAAGTTGCAAGTGATTTCTGTGATTCCGTCTTAATACTTTTGCTGATCAAACAAGGCATCACAGTTCTGGATTTTAACTCTTGGCTGAAATGGTTGTTTGTGTAGCCCTCTATATGTTTGATGAATTGTTGCTTCAAGTATTCATCAGCATCTTGGCTGATTCTTGGATTGTTTCTTGAGTAATATCATGGTTGAAGGGATTCAAAGGTATTCCATAACCCTTTTTGCAGAAATTGAGAATTAATCC
This sequence comes from Zizania palustris, assembly GCA_019279435.1. Taxonomy (NCBI): domain Eukaryota; kingdom Viridiplantae; phylum Streptophyta; class Magnoliopsida; order Poales; family Poaceae; genus Zizania; species Zizania palustris. The sequence goes on along the minus strand of JAAALK010000082.1, from coordinate 81,114,765 downwards.
TTTCTACCATTTTGTTTTGTCCCCGTAGAGAGTTCTGATACCAGATTAGTTTTCTTGTGTGATCACTTATGAATACGATTTTTGAGCAGTTTTTGTGCTGATTTTGGATCCGAGTTCTTCATAGCTTTTGATGTTCAAGTTTCTAGGGTTCAATTTGTTAAGTTATAAAAAGTTTTTGATCACTTCTGCATGTATTTTTTTGCCCAACAAAGTACCTAAATGATTCTGAACACTTGTAATTTCTGCTGAGTACAGTGTTCTATTTTCAGTCTGGATTCAATCTTTGAAGAAATGTTTGATCTGTTTTGGTACCATTTTTGGATCCACGTTCTTCATAGCCTTTGAAGATCAAGGCTTGAGGGTTCCACTTTGGAAATTTTCAAGAGTTTTTGACCACTTCTACATATATGTTTCTTTCCAACAATGTGCCTAAACAGTTCTGGAAACTATGATTTCTGCTGATTGAGTTGTCTTCAGTCTGGATTCAATCTTTGAGGCGAGTCTTGATCTATTTTGGTACTGCTCTTGGACCTGAGTTCTACATAACTTTTGTTGTCCAAGTTTCAAGTGTTTCATGTTCGAAATTTTCAGAAGGTTTTGATCACTGCTATATATATTTTCCTGTCCAACAAAGTGCATAAAAAAGTTCTGAAAACTGCTGATTTCTGCCAAGTTGTGTTCTGTTTTCAGTCTGGATTAAATTTTATAGGCGATTTTTGGTCATTTTTGGTTCTGTTTTTGGACTTGAGTGCTACATAACTCTTGTTGTACAAGTTACAAGGGTTCCATGTTTGAAGTTTGCATAAGGTTCTGAATAGAGATACATATTGTTTTTGGCTCATCTATATGCTATAAAAATTCTGGAAGGTGGTCATTTCCTAAAAATCTTGAAGGCTCAAAGTTGAATCTAGAAATATTTTTCTCCCTTATTTTTCTTTCCCAGCTTACCGATCATGTGTTGTCGTGATGATTTTCACCATGTGTGCAAATTCAGTGCTGGTGATCCCTCAATCTATCATTTGACATAATATCAGATAGGAGGGTGATAACATCTGTTTTTATGGGAGTCTTTACTACATCTGCTTCCGCTTGTTCATTTAGAGGTGCGTTGGGTGATTTAAAAAGGCCATCATATTTTCAAGAATTTGTCGAGGCGCCTTTTCACCCCCCTCTAGTCAGCATTCTGATCCCACAATTGGTATCAGAGCTGGTTAGATCACCAGTTGACGATAACCGGTTTGTGATCCTTGTTTTGGCGACATGGAAAGGAACACCAAGATCCCAATGTTTGATGGTCGAGATTATGCTTATTAGCAGGTGCGCATGGAGGCTTATTTGTTGAGCCAAGGAAGTGCGATTTGGGACATTGTTGAATCCTAATATGTGATACCTGACACCCGTACCTCAGAGACTGAGAAGGCACAATATGAATGTAATATCAAGGCTAGAAACATTCTTTTTATCAGTCTGAGTTGCAACGAGTTTAATAGGGTCCAGCACCTTCGGAATACACGAGAAATCTGGATGACCTTGAGTACTTTTCATGAGGGCACTACCCATACTAAGGCTAGGAGGCAGAGCACATATAATCAAAAATACCAAATATTCGTGCAAGACCTGGCGAATCGGTAGATGCCATGTTTGCGCGTTTTGATGGGATTGTCAGTAATTTGCGCGCCCCTGGGACTTTGGCTTACTCTAACCATGATAGGGTGATCAAACTTCTCTATGCTATTGATCGTAGCATATGGGAGGTGAAGATCTCCAGTATTGAAGAGTCGGCAAGCTTTGACACTTTGACTTGCGACGAACTCTTTAGTAAGCTTAAGTCCACCGAGATTGCCAAGGCGTCTTGACTAGGAGCTGGAAAAGCTTTGTTGCCTTCGATTGCTTTGATTTCCAGTCTTGGCAGTGGCACCTCATCTGGAGGTAGTATGTCTATAGGTTGTGCTTTTTCTGAGTGTTTTGCCTTATCTTTATTGGTCTCTATCACAAAGGAACAAGTGGACACATTGGACGATGAAGAGCTTGCTCTTATAGTCAAAAAGTTCCCTAGGTTCTACAATGATGGAAGAGATCAAAGAAGAGGAGGCTTTCGAGGCTGTTTTGAGTGCGGTGATCTTAATCATATTAAAGCAAATTGCCCAAAACTGAACTCAAAGAATGAACATGAACTCAAACACCATAAAAGAGACAAAAAATCCTTCTTCACAGGCAAAAGAGGAAAAGTGGCAAAAAGGATGGCTAGAGCTTTCATGGCTACACTCAGCGACATCGACAACACCTCGAGTGAAGAGCCAAGTTCTGATGAAGAAGAATTTTACAAGAGCGAAGAAAAGAAGGAAAAGACGAAGGACTTCAACGGGCTTTGCTTCGTGACCAATGACAAGTACAACAGCGATGAGCCTAACTCATCTGAGGTTAGTCTATCACATGACCAATTACTTGTTCAAAATGATGAATTACATGATGGAATTATTTCACAAGATAGACAGCTTAAACTTGCTGCTAAAGAACGAAAGGAACTAAAGCTTAAAATTGAATCACTTTCTATTGAACTTGCTTTGTTGAAGTCTGAGTCTGAAATTGCTGAATGTGAGTCTTGTCTTATCGTTATGGATGAACTTGTTCAGTTGCATCTGATACATGCTCAAAACATTGAAAAACTTTAAAATGTTCAGAAGCAACTTTTGGTGGTGGAGTCTAATCCTTGTGCCATCGATGAATGTTTAAACTGTACTTTATTGATTGAAAGCGTTAGTCTGAGAGACAAGCATATCGATGAACATAAGGCTAGATTGGAGAGTGCTGAGTGTTCTAAAGATGTGCAGCTGGTGTGTCCCACCTGCATCACCCTTAAGGACCAACTCAGCTTTGCTAGAGAGCAAGTAGAAAAACTAAAGTGTGAGAATGATTATCTGCTTTCCATGGTAGACAAATGCACTGAAGGGAAAGGGAAAATGGATTTGCTTTTGGACAAAACAAAAATGTGCGCTGACAGGGTAGGGTTAGCACTTGGGTTAAGTTATGAGATAACTTCATCTAATACCCCAAGCCAAACTATGTTCACTCTACCTACCACCCTTGAGAAAGAGAGAGCCTAGTTAGACACACCTCAAAAAGCCAAAAATCCTACCCAACCCAAAAAGATAATCATTCCACCATTCAAGACAGACTCCAAGCAAAAACCAAGAAAAACTATGAGGTTCGCGCCAGAAACCTATAAACCTACACCTAAGAAAGTTTTTCATTGCACTTATTGTCATTGTGTAGGGCATTTGATTGGTTTTTGCTATCATCGCATGAAAGATGAATGTCATGCTCATGCTTTGGACTTTCATGATTATTCTGCACTTGATTTGCATGAGTATGCTTTCCGCTCTTTTCCTTATTATGAGGCCCCACATGTTTTTGTGAGCGATTATGCCCCTCGTGGTGTACACCATAATTCATATGGTGATAGATCACATGTAAGAGGCTTTGATGCTCGACAGGTTGGGAGACCTCGTCGATTTCCAGGTTCAGGCTTTATTGCTAGACCACACACTTTTTATCATGGTTTATCTCAATTGCATGGTCAGTCTACTACTTTGCCTGGATCTCGAGTTTTGCGCTGCTGGATTCCAAAACAAATTTATCTCACTCTCTCATTGAGCATCCAAGAGATACTAGCATGTTTTGAGGGGGAGCTGTGTAGCATTGCATGAGCTTCTGTCATATGTTTAATTGCTTTTACAAGTACATGCTTTGTAATGCCTTTGATCTATTGTCTTTAATACTATTGACTACTTGGCATGTCTTCATCTGATAATTGTCATGAGCATGGATTTTATTTGTGAAATTTTGAAAATGGTCACTGCTTAGTCTAGAAACTAGCTTGAATGGGTTGAGTGCGTTTGCTAGCTTTTTCACACCTGATAGCTAGGTCCTTTCTATCTTGGATGCTAATACGCAACTTGATTACATAAAAAATGAAACCAAATGAAAATGAGTGAAAATTAAAATGGAAAATGAATGAAAATGAAAATGAAAATGAATGACATTCATGATGTTGTATGCTAAAATTGAAAAGATTCAGGTGGGTTTTCTTTGTCGCACTATTTTGTTCTAGACGGCTTACCATAGCACTTTGGTAAGAACTGGGACATTGTAGTGTTTGCCGAGACCATTGCTTTAAGCTTCTGATGGTTTCAACCTAGGCTTAGCATGATCGGTTAGCATAAGGTTGACATGCAAATAACCCCTGGCACAAAAATGAAAATTTAAAATTCATTGCATATCATGTTTGCTGAAGCACCTTGAAGTGGGATATGCTTATCTAGTGTGTGCTTGTTTAGCTTTTGTATCTCATGCCTTGACATGTCTAGTATACTAGTCTGAGTAGTGATGCTTTTATTTGCTAAAATCTGAAAATGCTTGCTCATGCCTTTTGTTTAGATGGTATACATTTGAGAATTTCATACAGTACTTTTAGATGATATTCAAGGCGAATGCTTGTTTGTACTGTAATTGCAAATGCTCATATTTTAGAAGCTCACATCTCTGCTTTACCCTCATTCCCCTCTTTGCATCTTTTTATCTCCTTGATGCCTGCATTGTCGAAGGGGGAGAAATAGTCTACATGATGCTTTGGCTTTTGGATTGCTTGGTTAAGGGGGAGTTTTCATCATGGTTTGAGATGAGATGCTTTTGATGCTTTTGCATGCTCTTGATGTTTTTCCTTGTTTTGCATAAGGTTTTTGCCCAAGCGGGGAAATCTTTTACCAAGTGACATGTTTTGCTCTTTTATGAGTTTTTATGGTCACTTGTGCGTGTAACTTGCAATTCCCATCATGTCTTTGCTTTGGGGTTGTCAATGCACTCATCAAGGGGGAGATTGAGAAACCAAGGGTGGTTTTGGTTTGGATGATGAGTGATTGACAAGGATGAGCGTCTGAGCGGTTGAGTGGTTGAGAGTAGTTTGAGTGCATCGAGGGGTTCGATGTGAAATGGAGGTTTGGCTGCCAAGCGGGTTGGCGGTGTGTCACGTTCTTGTTTTGGCTTGTCTTATATGTGCAAGGAGGAGATACTGACCAATAGTCGACGGCCGGTGATCGAGGGTCGAGCGGGGAGCTTGATACCGGAGGATCAGGGAGGTCGGGCGAAGTTGGAGAAGATCTCAAGAGTGCTGAAGAGACCGAGCAAGACTTGGATGGACGGCTCACTGTGACGGCATGACCACCGGGTTTGCGAGAGGGAGGCCAGGGCAAGCATTTAGGCGGCTCGAGGGGATTGAGAGCGGAAGTGGCTTGCTGGCGCTCGGAGTCGTGAAGCGGTGTCACGAGTCGAAGGGTTGAGAGGGTTTGTCGGTTTTTGCTGAAAACCGTCGCATATCTAGTTTTGTTAATTTTAATATTTTGGAGTCTTTTTACTTTGAGTCAATGTTTAATAAAAGGTGGTGAGTCTAGAGTTAGTGTACTCCTTTGGTATATTTTTCAAAATTTTCTAATTCTGAAAATATATTACAAGGAATAGGACTTTTGTGTAATTTTCAATTCTAGAGGGTTCTTTTTAGAAAATACCCCCGTGGTTGGCCTATAAATAGGGGACCATATCCATGTGCAATTGGGAGATTTTTTAGCTATCTTTTGGCTGAACCAAATATCAATTTTATACACATTTGGCTGTTCTTGCTACTTCGAATCAAAATTAGGCGACACTGTTCACAATCCTAAAACTATGTAGCCAAGGAAATCAGCCTCCCAGCGCAGGTAATTTCTATGGCTGTGATCGATTTTGTGATGCGATTTATGGTAAATCTAGAGCAAAAGTTGATATTTATGTTTATACATCTTTTGTTGAGGATGATTTGAATGATCCATTTTTGAAAGTTGAAAGTGATTTCTGTGATTCCTTCTTAATTCTTTTGCTGATCAAAAAAGGCATCATAGTTCTGGAATTTAACTCTCTAAAATGGTTGTGTTTGTGTAGCCCTCTACATGTTTGATGAATTGTTGCTTCAAGTATTCATTAGCATTTTGATTGATTCTTGGATTGTTTCTTGAGTAATATCATGGTTGAAGGGATTCAAAGATATTCCATAACCCTTTTTGCAGAAATTGAGAATTAACCCTTTCTACCATTTTATTTTGTTCCTGCAGATAGTTCTGGTACCAGATTAGTTTTCTTGTGTGATCACTTATGAATATGATTTTTGAGCAGTTTTTGTGCTGATTTTGGATCCGAGTTCTTCATAGCTTTTGATGTTCAAGTTTCCATGGTTCCATTTGTGAAGTTCTCAAAAGTTTTTGATCACTTCTGCATGTATTTTTCTGCCCAACAAAGTACCTAAATGATTCTGAACACTTGTAATTTCTGCTGAGTAGTGTTCTATTTCCAGTCTGGATTCAATCTTTGAAGAAATGTTTGATCTGTTTTGGTACCATTTTTGGATCCACGTTCTTCATAGTCTTTGAATATCAAGGCTTGAGGGTTCCACTTTGAAAATTTTCAAGAGTTTTTGACCATTTCTTAATATAGTTTTCTGTCTAAAAATGTGGCTAAACAATTCTGGAAACATGATTTCTGCTGATTGAGTTGTCTTCAGTCTGGATTCAATATTTGAGGCGAGTATTGATCTATTTTGGTAGTTTTCTTAGACCTGAGTTCTAAATAACTTTTGTTTTCCAAGTTTCAAGGGTTTCATGTTCGAAATTTTCAGAAGGTTTCGACCACTGCTGTATATATTTTCCTGTCCAACAAAGTGCATAAAAAGTTATGAAAATTGCTGATTTCTGCCAAGTTGTGTTTTGTTTTCAGTCTAGATTCAATCTTTGAGGCAATTTTTGATCATTTTTGGTTCTGTTTTTTGACCTGAGTTCTACATAACTCTCGTTGTCCACGTTACAAGGGTTCCATGTTTGATGTTTGCAAAAGGTTCTGAACAGAGCTACATATTGTTTTTGGCTCATCTATATGCTATAAAAATTCTAGAAGGTGGTTATTTCCTGAAAATCTTGAAGGCTCAAAGTTGAATCTAGAAATATTTTTCTCTCTTATTTTTCTTTCCCAACTTGTCGATCATGTGTTGTCATGATGCTTTTCACCATGTGTGCAAATTCAGTGCTGCTGATCTCTCAATCTATCATTTGACATAATATTAGATAGGAGGGTGATAGCATCTATTTTTATCGGAGTCTTTACTATATCTTCATCCGCTTATTCATTTAGAGGTGCATTGGGTGATTTGAAAAGGCTATCATATTCTCAGGAATTTGTCAAGGCGCCTATTCACCTCCCTCTAGTCGCCATTCTGATCCTACAGTATGAAATCAAGTTGACAGTGGTGCCACCATCAACAAGCATCCTAGAGATCGACTTTTCATCAATGTGCCCCTTGACGTAGAGAGGTTTCAAGTGATGAGCTGTATCCTCGAGTTTCTTGAAAATAGCATCTCGTGGACCGAGGCTCAACTGAGTGACCTCAACCTCGTCTCGTGGTAGTGCGAACTCGGAGGGAAGTAGGATGATGTTTATGTCCATCGCTTGAGGTGTGGGCCCCTCGAACACGGGCATGTAGTCGTCATCGAGTATGCCATCATCGTCGTCGCTTGAAACAGGAGCCGGGTTGTTTGCCTCAACCAGCTTGGGTTTCCATACTTGCTTAATGACTAGTCAAGGGCGGATTTCCTCGAAGATGGCGTCTTTCTCATCCTCGGCCTTCTTCTCGCGCATCTCCTATGACCGCATATGTTGTAGGTGCCTCTTCTGTGATTTGGGCATACCTAGAGGTGCCCACAATGGTTGCAGCTTAGTACTAGGTGCCACCAACTTGCTCCTATGATTTTTGGCCAAACGGGAACTACCCTGGTCGGCCTCGGAATGTTTGTGCTTGGTGTAATTATTCCCCTGAACCTTGTCGGTTGAACCAGCGAGGGCCAATCGGACCATACTGGGCCCCGGGGATAGCTTCGGCTGGACCTGGGGGCTTACCTTCGTCACACTTCAGTGAGAGGGCCTTCGGGATTGGGACCTCCTAAGACCCCACCTTGATGGTGATAGCTTCGGGCTCCCTCTCTATCACCCCTTCGCACCCGTCTTCTTTTGCTTCATTCTACGCAAGTCGACTCGGTGTTACCACTGACAGCCTGTGGAAAATGCTCCCCTTTGCTGCATCCATCTATCCCTGCCAAACATAGTGGTTCGAAAGAACAAAGAGGGCAACACTATACTACAAAGGGTACTCCAGCAGCGAAGTGTAATTCGGGACCCACGGGGACCCCGTCTAGTAGTACGGCAGTGACATCGGAGTTTCCAGTGGCTTCTCCCACTAAGGGACGAACCCGTTGCTCGAAGGGGGGTTCGGCCACGTCAAAGGTACTTCGGACCATATCAGCTAAGGGTCCCACCAGGCCATAGGTTTGTTCGGCCATTGCGGGCTGAGCCCTGTCTCCGGGGGGTTCACTAGAGCGGAGGCGGGTTCGGCCACTCCGGGGCAAGCTCTCCTCCCTGGGGTTTCACCTAGAGCAGAGGTGGGTTCGGCCATTGGGGTCCGAAATCACCCTTCGAAGGGTTCTACAGTTGGGGTCTGAACTCATTCCTCAAGTGGTTTGCCAAAGCAGAGGTGGGTTCGGCCATTAGGGTACGAACTCACCCTTCAGAGGGTTTGGCAATTGGGGTCCGAACTCATTCCTCGGGGGGTTTGGCTATCTGGGTCTGAATCCACCCTTAGAAGGGTGTTGCTGTCTCGGGCCCTTCGGTTGTTTTAGCATTTTTGGCCGGCTGTCTGTTTTCTCGGCCCTCTTTTGGTGTTTATTCAACAACATCTGGTATGTTACCCTTGGCTTCTTATGAGTCTTAATGAAAGATGACGCGTCGATGTTCTTTTTCCACACTCCTACTTTAGGGTTATTTGGTACAAGTGTACGTTTGCGAGGTTGCCCAATAACTACCGCTTTCCCCTTAGATGACTCGACCTGCTCTGGCCGAATCAACAACTTCTTCTCATCGAGGTCTATGGTGTTCATGGGAAAGGGGTCTTTGTATATCTTCATCTTCGGACCGAAATCTATTTTCAATCATCCTTCCTCTATGGCCGATTGAACCTACCGACGGAAAACATTGCAATCGTTACTATAATGAGAATGTGAATCATGCCACTTACAGTAGGGGCGTTTCTTTCGTTTGTCGGCGGTCGGGATGACTTGGCCCTTGGGCAATCTGAGAAGGTGGCTCTTCAAGAGGAAATCAAATATTTCATCACATTTAGTCACATCAAAAGAGTACTTAACCTCATTGGGCCAACTCTTAGTGGGAGACGGTCGTAGCTCGGAACAAGTGACAGGTTTGTTCTTAGTGTTGCACGCCCATTCGGCCGCATACATATTGGCCGAATCATCCTCTTCCCCGACTCTTCTTCGTCGGAGTGCTCCATGATGTGAACTTCAGCTCTAGGTTTGTTAAACGTTTTAGTGAATTTTTTATCCTTGGCTCGGCCTTCTTGGACAAGAGCCTGGTGCAGGACTTGGCTGACCTCTAAAAAGTTTTGGTTGTCTAACCTCTCTTTAATTTTAGAACGCAATCCGTTAAAAGCTAGATGTGCCAAATCTCTTTCTGAGATATTGAGACTAAAACATTGGTACTAGGTGTATCTAAAGCGCTTGACGTACTCAGCGACACCCTCGCTAGGTTTCTGTTTGACGGAGGTCAAGTGTGAAAGCCTAAGTTCTGTCTCTCCTGTATAAAAATAGTCATGGAACCTTTGTTCTAATTGGGCCCATGTCTAGACGAAGTTCGGCGGCAGCACCGAAAACAAAGTGAAAGTGGTGCCGGATAGTGAAAGAGAAAACAATCTAAGTTTTAACGAGTCCGCCCCACTAGCCTCTCCACACTGTGCTAAGAATTGGCTAACATGCTCTTATGTGGTCTTGTTACCCTCACCATCGAACTTGGTGAATTCAGGGACTCTATATCCACAAGGCTAGGTTATGGTATCGAAGTGATCATTGTACGCCTTTCGGTAAATCCTAGCCTCATCCCTAAACAACGAATGGATCCACTCCTCAATGTTGTCCTGGCCTCCTACCTGTGCGCGTCTCTCATGCGGGGGCACGACACATGGTGGTATGTCAACGTGTCGGTCATAGGGCTACTCCTCTCGTGCTGGCTCATGGTAGATGACGTGCTCGGGTCTATGCCGGTGCGTAGGAGCGTGCGGCGCAGGTAGCGCGGGAAATGCTAGCGTAGGCGTACGTGGAGGCGGTGCATAATAAGAAGGGCTAACTTGGCCATGATTGTAGCGACTTGTCTTGGCCGCAGATGTCGAGGCCGAAGACACGATGGTTTTGCCTGTACTACCATCAGTTCTGCTATAAATATGATTTACTCGGGTACGCTAGCGATTGGAGTTGGAGGAATGGCCTCGGTAAAGCCGAACCTTCTAAACATTGCCTCTACTTGAGAGCTGACTGCCGAATCTAGACGGTTAGCTAGCAAAGTGCTAACGGCTTGATCTACAGCTGTGGCTATATTTTTCTCAATCTCTAAGGAAGATAAAGGAGGCAACACTAGCGTTACCTGAGTCCAGGCGAGGTCGGGGATGTTGACGTCACGCTTGATGAAGACCGCGCGCGTCTTGACGTAACTCCTGAGCATGAGATCTTGGAGTTCTTTCATCCTTGACTCCTTCTCCGCCCGACCATCTTCGGGGATATCTGCAAGAGTGGGTGTCATGATGTTCCGGTTGTCTATTTCCGCGTGCCCCCATTGTACTCAACAGCGTTTAGTAGTAGTCATTGTAGGTGTACTCGCAGCCGATGTAGATGTGCTCGTCATGTTGGCATTTTTCCCTAGTGGAGTCACAAAAAGTGTGTTGATACGAAAACGTGACCCCGCACTTGGGCCGGTTCGATGATCCAAAAACATCGCAAGACGTTGACGTCGCGTTCTGACAACCCTAAATCAGTGGTAAGGGGAAAATGGAGTCGCCAAGTAATCAAACAAATATTAAGAATTAAAGTTCAACTAGACGAAGTGTTATAGAAAATAAATACCTAAATCGGCTAAGCCGAGGCCGATTCCAATCTGCAATAAATGGCCAATCGGACTAGAGGTACACCCTCGGTCAGACCGGCGATGCGAAGTATCGCCGAAGGGGGCACCCTTCGGCGTTCGGTGCAGATTAATTCGAAGTACCCCGAAGGGGCTTTGGTTTCAGGTTGTCAGACCAGGAATGGCCCTCCGGTCAGACCGAGGGTATGCACAGAGTCCTCCATAGACTAGCGCGAAGGAGTCCAATGTGAACGCTACTCCGGCATGAAGCAGATTGCCACAGAGGGGTCCGGTTGGAACGGTGAAGACCCCTCAGTTAGACCGAAGGATGACTTCGGGCGTGCAGCCTCGGCGCGCACAGTGCGAGGGTCTACGAAGACCGTGCCGACAATAGCGTGATGGCTCGGCACGGCAATGCCTGGTCATACCTACTGGCTCTGATTTGATCACCTAAAGGCTACGGCGACCATGTAGATGAATATCAACCATCCCCAAACATCTTGGCGATGATCTTGAAGATGATTCCTCTCCAAAACAGTAAGAGATCAAATGCAATTTGGCCTAGAGACCAAATTCCCAAGAGTAGTCAAAAAAAACCGATAAAAATGATAAAGCCGATAAAAATCCGTTACGTGGATTAAACAGGTGATTCACAGGCGAATCAACAAGGCTTACCATGGTTAAGAAATGATACATGGAGGGATTTTAGCGCAAACCCATGAAGATGGACTGAACTAATGCGTAAAGTAGATGAAAAGTACACGTACGATTCAAAACTAGGGTTTTCAAGTATTGATCTGTTGAGGGGTTATGAATTGGCCTCACCCCTATATTTATAGGGGCTGGACTTGGACTCCCTGGCGCCTTCATCAAGTAGGATTCGACTAAATTAGCTAGGATTTTGCTTAGAGATAAAATCAAACCGAAATCTAGTTCTTATCTCTACCCTTCGGACTGGGCCAGTATGATTGGACGCATTGGGCCGGTTTGACCGATGCCTGCATGGTCGGTCAAACTGAGGCCTACATGGCTTGTTGGACCGAGGCCTGCATGGCCGGTCGAACCAGCCTACCATTTCTGGTCAGACCGGCCTGTGCTAGGGAAGACATATTTTCGGCCCAAATTACCAAAAAATGACATTTGATAATTTCGACCATTAATGCCATTTTTTGCTATCAACAACCGCCATGTCCAGGAGCACTCGTCTTCTTCAGGCCATGGATCACCTTCACACCGATGCCGTGCTTGACGCCGACGAGCAGCATGATACTATCAACTTCTATCATCACACGGCGAACAACTTGATTCGGGAGAACAGAGAACTGCAGCGTAAGGTCGTTGAGCTACAACAGAGTGTCGCCGAGAACACCGAGCTCCCGCGTAAGATCCAGGAGTTCAAGAAGGACATCGGAGAGTTGGCGCCGCTGCCTCCCCACATGAAGAAGGCTATTAGAAAGCCTTCCCCCCGAACTAAGCGGATCATCCCACCGTTGATGCCCTTCAGTCCTTCCTCCTCTAGTGCCGCTTCTCTAGGGTCAGTCAATGCTTCAGAGCCCATGATAGAAAACTTCATGGAGCCCAGCATTCCCCTAGACTCTCGTGGATCGAAGAGCACCGAGACTGCCTCTGATAACGAGTAGTTGCGTTGCACGATAGTTCTGATGCTTGTTTTGTTTTTATTTCATGGTTGTGGTACCATCCACAGCGGCTTGTGTCATGGATGGGATGAAAATAAGAGCTGAAACATAATGAACTATTTTTGTACCACATTTAATAAAGAATCTATGAACTATTTTGGGGGCACATTTTTCTAAGTGCTTTCTTATATACTTAGGGTGTTACCTCCTTCAGAATGGCCAACGACCAGAACCAGTCTTGTGACAACAACAGAGAAGATGCCACCATTGACCTGCCAAGTGGTGTGGTACCCAATTATGGCGTCACGGGACAGCGTCAGGACGAAGCACCTATTGCCAACCTTCCTACGCTGGCCGAGATGTAGGCCAATCAGAATCATCTTATCACTGCTTTGTTGGCTCAGATGTAGCAACATCAGGCCCACATGGAAGAATAGGAGGCACAGATGAATAGGCTACAGCGACAGCACCACTTGGAGCCACCCCCATGCCCGCACTCCCCCGCACCGGCCCCTGCAACTCAACTCTTGGAGTTCTTACACCTGAGACCTCCCACGTTCTCAAGCACGACTAACCCGATGGAAGGAGAGGATTGGTTGAGGACCATTGGGAAGAAATTGGACCTCCTCTCTTGCTCCGACATGGAGCGAGTGTCATTCGCATCCCACAAACTCTAGGGCCCAGCTGCCGAATGGTGGGACAACTACCGCGAGTCCTAGCCTGAGGTTCATGTAGTCACTTGGGCAGAATTCTCCACTGCATTCCAAGCCACCCACGTTCTTTATGGGATCGTTGCCCTGAAGTAACAAGAGTTCCGTGACTTGCAGTAGGGGAAAAAGTCTGTCACGGAATATCTCCACGAGTTCAACAGTATAGCCCAGTATGCACCAGAGGGAGTTCACACCGACGTTGACTATCAAGCTAAGTTCCTCAGGGGACTAATAAAGGACGAACTATTCGTCCAACTCGTCGCTGTGGACCACACTGACTTCCAAATGTTGGTGAACAAGGCCATCATACAAGAGACCGAGCAGAATAGGGTGGACCTCAAGAAGAGGAAGATGATCGACTTCAAGCACAACCAAGTGATCCTGCAGAGACTCTGCTTCACTCCTCTAGCTCATGTGCTGAGCCACAACCCTCGTCCTGCCTTCAGGCCACAGTACACCTCCAGTGGTTCAAGCATAGGGAACCCTCGCCCTGCTCCATCAGCTCCACCAGCTCCATCAGCCCCTCCAACAACTACCGTGAAGACCAACACCTTGAGGTACCGGAATGGCAAACCGGTGGTCTGCTTCAACTACTGAAAGGAAGGGCACTACTCTCATCAATGTCCTCACCACAAGCAACTTCAAGGAGCTGCCCCCAACCCAGCATTCCACGCCCGTGTCAATGATATCACTACGGAGGAAGCCCAAGAGGCTCAAGAAGTCGTCCTCGGTATGTTCACTGCAAATTTCATAACCATAGTAATATTATTTGACTCTGGAGAATTTTTTGAAAAGTAATGGACTAGATGTACTCCATTTGCCCAAACCCCTGATAATCACCACCCCCGGCAACCAAACTCTAGCCAACCAGTTTATCCTGAGGACAAGGATAGAGATCCAAGGGGTGTTATTTTGGACCGACCCAATCCTCATAGATTGCAAGGGCCTAGACATCATCCTCTGTATGGACTGGCTAATGAAGCAGAAGGGAATGATAGATTGTGCCAGCAAGTCCGTCATAGTAACTAGTGATGACGGATTCAACGTCACCTTCATGATGCTTTAAGTCGAAAAGGTTTTTGCAACACCATCATGGTGCAGGATCAAGCTCCTCTGTTATATGAGGAGATGGAAAGCTTAAACCTAGGAGTCACTACCAGGGAATACCTTGCTACACTAGAAGCAAGACCTGTCTTGGTGGACCAGATCCATGAAGCCCGGAAGGAAGATCCCGACATTTCGGAAATTCAAAAAAAACATGAGGAGGGGGAAAGCCCCTGGCTTGTCCTAAGATTAAGTTGGCATTGTATGGTTCAGGAACAGGCTATGTGTGCCCAACAAGCCTGAGTAGAAGACTCTCTTTCTCTAGGAAGCACATGAGACCCTGTACTCCATACATCCAAGGAGTACTAAAATGTACCAAGAATTGAAAGAGAAGTATTGGTGGGTCAGTATGAAAAGCGAGATAGCTGAATATATAGCAAGATGTGACACTTGCCAGCGAGTCAAGGAAGAGGACTAGAGACCTGCCGGTTTACTGCAGCCTCTCAAGGTCCCCGAATGGAAGTGGGAAGAGGTAGGGATGGACTTCTTCATTGGACTACCCAGGACCCAAGCCGGATATAATCCCATTTGGGTGATCATTGATCGACTCACAAAGGTAGCTCATTTCATCTCCGTCAAAATGACTTACAGTGCTTCGAAGCTAGTAGAGCTGTACGTGGCCCGGATTTTGTGTTTACATGGAGTTCAGAAGAAGATCATATCCGACCAAGGCAGCAAGTTCACCTCCAAGTTTTGGAAGAACCTTCAAGAAGAGCTCGACACCCAGCTAAACTATAGCACAACTTACCACCCACAGACCGATGGTTAGACAGAAAGGGTGAACCAAGCATTGGAAGATATGCTAAGAGCCTGCGGCATAGATTTCGGTGGAATGTGGGACAAGAGATTACCCTATGGAGAGTTATCCTACAACAACAGCTATCAGGTCAGCCTGCAGATGTCACCTTTTGAGGCGTTATATGGACGTAAGTACAAAACGCCACTACTTTGGGATCAGATTGGTGGGTCTCAGTTATTCAGTACAAATATTCTACGAGAAGCCAAAGAGAAGGTCAAGGTCATCAGAGATAGGTTGAAGATAGCACAGTCCCGACAAAAGAGTTGTGTCGATAACCGACGCAGAGACTTGGCATTTGAAGAAGGCGATTATGTTTATCTTTGAGTCACTCCCCTCCATGGCACTCAGAGGTTCAACATGAGAGGAAAGTTAGCACCCCGTTATGTTGGCCCCTTTCAGATAATTCGTCGGCAAAGAGAAGTGGCATATCAGTTGGAGTTACCACCTTTTTTAGGAGGAGTTCATGATGTATTTCACGTCTCTTAGTTGAAGAAGTGTCTTCGGGTACACGCTGAGCAGGTAGACCTTCAGTAGCTCAACATCCAAAAAGATCTGACTTATATTGAGAAGTCGGTTCAGATCCTAGATGTCAAGGAAAGGGTAACCCGAAGCTGAATGGTCTGCTTCTTCAAGGTTGAATGGAGTAACCACCCCGTCGAAGAAGCCGCATGGGAAAAAGAGGAAGAACTGAAAAACCAATACCCCGAGTTATTCGAGAAGGTTTCTGATTCTTGAGGACGAGATTCTCTGTAGGAGTAGGATTATAACACCCCTAATTTTCCTAATTGTCAAAAGGTAAAACTAAATCAAGAAATAAAGATTTTCTAGAAAATGATTTATTTTGATTTTCTATAAAGCTGAAAATGTCCAAATATATAAAAACCTAGAGAAATAATTCAGATTGTGATCTGAAAAAATTATATTATGTTCTTAAGACCAAGATGTAATTTTGGGAATTTTTACAAATTATAGGATCGGAATGACGACTAGAGGGGGCGGTGAATAGGAGCCTCGACAAATTCTCGCGAATAGATAGCCTTTTCAAATCACCCAACACACCTCTAAAGGATATGCAAAACCAATAGTGATTAATAGCAATTGAACAATTTAAATGTACTCAAAATTGATCAGAAATTTTTCTTCTCTGATTGGACATTGAATTCCTAAATTTTGTATCAGTCAAACTTTGAGTCACCGACTGATTTCTCTGTCGGTATTTGAATTACTGAACTGCTTGATCGATCAACAAACTACCGATAGGATTCAGAAATAGCAGATAAGAGATAAAAGCCAAATTTTAGAATAGAATCAACAATCTAGGCAGGAACTTTCACACTATGATTAAGCCTTGGTTAGCAAGATTAAACTAGCAAACATCAAGCAACATATTAGCAAAGATTACTTGATTCAATCAAGATGCACATGAATCCGAAGGGATGATGACCAGTGGCAAACAAGAACAGGATCAGTAGAAGATGAAGAATAAAATTGGATTTCAGAATAAGATTGTTCTTTCACCAAAAGTTCCGTTTCAAAATGTTTAGCAAGACACTTGGTGAAGCCGGATCAACTAGAATAATTTGCAAGAGCATCCAAGAAGGAAAACTGAATGAAATCTCATAGAACATTTAAAAATCTCAGATCACAAAGTAATTAGTAATAGCAAGAAAGGTGATTCAATAGAACCAGCATTTAAATGATCCAGGGCAGGAACAATTTGTCTGGACTTAATCCGTTGCTGGTCACAATCAAAACTCACAGCAAATCACATGCAGGTAGTAAAATGAAACATGATCACTTCCGGTGAAGCTCTGGTCGAAATAATGCTCAGCGGCAAATAAGCAGATATGCACCAGGCGAGAAAAACAGACTTGACCATATTGTAGTCCGTATGAACAAACGCTTGGCAGTGGATAGAACAAAACAATGATTAAACACAACCCTAGCCGGAAGATTTAAGCAAGCAGAGTCCTCAGATCAAAATGTTCCAAAGGCAGTAAATAAAAATCGGTAGCATAAGGGCTTCTCGAAAAGACTGGCTACAGTACTGCACAGGAATGAGAAGTGTGCATCTGGAGTAGCTACGGCGGCGCTGTGCATGATTGCCGGCGGAAACACACTGAAAGGAAAACAAACAGAAATCAACGGAGAAAGAAACTAGAGGAAAAACCGGATGAATAGTGACTTCTTAGAAAAACCGATGCACAGTGATTTCTAAAAAAAAAAAAAACTGGCTACATACCTGGTTTGGCGGCTACACCAGCGACGGCTCTGTGCACAGCGCACTGCTTGGCGGTGCACTGGGTTTGACAAAAATTATCCAGGCGCTGAAGAGGAACAGTGGCGGCGCTGGTGCAAATCCGGGACAGCGGTACAGTGACAATACAATGAATAGTGCGCAGGAATAAAACTGATCAAAAACAGCACAAAAATGAAGAGAGATGATGTACTAAAATTTTTGGATTGAAAGCCCAAAATGGTCAGCAAAATGTCCCTTAATCCCCTAGGCATGCGGTCCTTTATATAGGCAAGTATATCAAGGTATTTCCCCAAATGCCATTAGAGTTTAATGACCAAGTATTTATCTAAATACCCTTATGTATTTTCAGAATTAATAATTCTGAAAAATACACAAAAGTATATACCTAATTTCTTACAACAATTAACCTATTCTTTTAATATTTTTTCAGAACTAAAAATTCAAAAAATACTAAAAGATTACACTTAATATAGACAACTATACAGAAAAATAAACTCCTATTTATTGGAATTTAAAAACATTTTCTGATAAGATGGGTTTCAGCCGAAACCGACAAAGCCTTCCTGATCGCCGACACATGACACCAATCCGTGAACTCGACCGCCAACAAGTCTATCCCGCTCTCGATCCCCTCGAGCTGCCTGATCACTTGCACTGGCCTCCCTTTCGCTGACTTGGTCGATACACTGTCTCAATCATCCGTCCGTCCTTGTCTTTCTCTATCTCCACGTGTACTCCTAAGATCATCCCCAATATCACCTGGCCTCCTTGATCCTCTGACATCAAGCTACCCGCTTGACCCTTGATCACCCACCATTGACAGTTGGCTAGCATGTCCACCCTACACACATAAGACAAGCAAAAACAAGAAATGCGACGCACACCAATCCCATCAGGATACAATCTCCACATACACATCGATCCCATCGATGCAAGGAAACCACCAATCACTCATCATCATGATCAAGCAAACTTGTCAATCACTCATCACCAAGATAAAAACCATAGCGTGACCCCACTTGGTTCCACAATCTCCCCCTTTATGAGTGCATTGACAACTCCAAAAAGAAACATGATGAAAGTTTCAAGTTCAGCGCACAAGTGACCATAAAAACTCAGAAAAGAGCTAAAACATGTCACTTGATAAAAGATAGAGCCAAAATGTTGGGGGAAATTACTTCATTTCCAAGACTTAAAGATTAATCCTTCAAAAGCGGGTGAGGACTCCGAAGCTGGTAAACTGTAGTTCGAAGCATGCGCCGCCACGCCGAAGGGTGCAATGGTGCGAAGCTCTGGAGAACCGTCCGAATGGAAGATGGAGGCCTCGAAGCCTACGAACATGACTGATTGGATGTCCAGCTTATCCATCTACCTTGTAGTACTTTACCGTATGTAACCTTGTTTATAGTACCGAATAGTTTCCACTATGTCGGTTGTAGGTTAGGGGTAAAAAGGTCTCTTCCTTATGCTTTTTCCCCTATAAATACCCCCCATTGTACCTTGTAAAAGGGGACCAGAAACAAGTTATTCATATACACATATTCGGACCACTTGAGTTATTATCCATTTCGGAGGCTCCAAGTAGTCCTAAAGCGCAAACTTCCTATTTGTCCATTCTTGATTTCAGAGAACCTGTTGGCGTAACATTTGCGCCAACAGTTGGCGCCGTCCGTGGGGACCCAAGTTCTAAAAGCTTGTTCTCTGCTGCTGACTGCACTTCGAAGAGCACTTACGGAGGGAGCCTCGGAGTCCCAAGATCCCGTGCACCCTTCAGTTAAGGGCTTCTTAGTGCAGCCCGAAGGCCTTCTCTCGACCCCTCGAGTCGTTCGAAGTCCTCCATCTCCAAGACCTCTTCGAGGCTAGCTATGCCTCCGAAGCGGAGTTAGGCTTCGGGTCCTCTCCGAAGGTCCCCTCGGACCAATGGAGCCGGACCCTCGGCTAATCCGGCGATTCCCGCCGAGACCGCTGGGCGTCGAGCGCCCCGTGGCCCTCTGGCTCCTCCTACGGTGCTTCAGACCGACTACACAGCTAGCCAAGATCCAGAAGTGCCCTCCGACGAAGACGAAGGCCCTCCCGAAACCGAGGCTACGCAGCTAGCCAGGCTTCAGGAGGAGGTATCCAGGTGGAGGCAAGAGGCCGCCGATCGCCTCCGCACTCAAGCTTCCACCGAAACTCCAGGAGGGCCTCAAGACGGTGGTACCCACAATCCCCCAGAAGTTATCCAAGTCCCGGAGGAAGCCGAGAACACATCCTTCGATAACGAGTCGCCATTACATTCGGATTTACAGAGAGTGCCTTTCGACCCCAGATTCAAGGCCTCGAAGCTGCACAAGTACTCCAGGGGGTCGGACCCCGGAGAGTTCGCCCGCTCTTACGCCCTGGCAATAGAAGCGAGCGGAGGGGTGTGAAGCACCATGGCAAAATGTTTCCCCCTCGCTCTCGAAGGCGTGGCACTCCACTGGTTCTGGTCCCTAAAGCCAGGATCGATCAGTTCCTGGGAGCAGCTGAAGAAGAAATTTGTGAGCAACTTCCAAGGCACCTTTGTGGCCCCGATGTCCACAGGAAGTTTGTTCCAGGTGAAGCAACGGGTGGGAGAAACCCTCTGGGAGTACTTCACGCGCTTCGCCCACACCAAGTCACAGATCAAGGGCCTGTCTACCTCTTCGGTAGTTGATGCTGCCCGCGAAGGGGTGCTGAACCCCGACCTCCTCAGCAAACTCCATCGAAAGCTGGTGACGTCTGTAGCGCAGCTCATGGCATACTTCGAACAGTATGCCAAGGCGGAAGAAGGTTGTCTTCGGCGAGATGAAGCACCATTGCCCACCCTCCAAGAAGTCAAAAGGGAGCCCAAAGCCTCCGCTCCTCTGCAACCTCCACAAGACAACCGCTTCAATGAGTACAAGCGGGGGAAGAAGCATTTCCGTTCGGAGGTGCTAAGCATTGCACCGTCCGTCCCGAAGGCACCTGCCAATTTCCAGCAGGCGCAAAACTTCAGGGCTGGAGCACCGAAGCCTCAAGAGAGGGTGCCTGGCAGGCGCCAGAGTTTTTTCTGCTGCGTGCATGGCGATAATAGGAGCCATGACAAGAAGGACTGCAAGTCGGTGTTAACCCTTCGGGGTGAATACCTAGGACGAAGTACGGGGCGAGGTGCTTCGGATTGAGCCCCACCATCGGCACGGTCGGAGCCTGTACAAGCTGTGGCCCGAGCCGGTGCCCTCGAAGGCCCCATGCGGCTGCCGGTGGCCAGCATTATGCCGCCACTAAAGCAAGAAGACCCGCAGGACCGCGGCAAGAGAGTGGTCCTGCCCATCTCCGGAGGGGGGACCCTCGGAACCATGTCCAAGAGGCAGCGGCGCGAGTACGTCCGCGAGGTCGGACACATTGGGACCTCGAGTTCCGCCGAAGGGATGCCAGAATGGTCCCGTGTGCCCATCTCATTCATAGCCAGTGATGCTGCAGGGGTGAAGTTCCCCATGCTGACCCATTGGTCATCTCTGCTGATATAGCAGGAGTAGAAGTCCGAAGGATCCTGCTAGATGGCGGGAGCTCCACAGACATACTCTTTGTCCAGGCCTTCGATCAGATGTGCATACCTCGGAAGCATCTACTTCCAGCAGCCCGGCCACTTCAAGGGTTCTTAGGACCGCCTCTCGATGCCCTCGGCCAAATAGGCCTCGAGGTTGCCTTTGGAGAGGGGCCTTTGGCCCGATTAGAAGAGGTGATTTTCGATGTGGTTGACGCCCCATACGCTTACAATGCTATCTTCGGCCGAGGGATGTTGAACCAGTTCGGGGCTATAGCACACCATAATTACCTTTGTCTCAAAATGCCCACGCAAGGTGGAGTGCTTACTATTTTAGGAGACCAAGCTGTAGCCCGGAGGACAGAGTATGACCATGGGCAGCCGTTGGACCCCCGGCAAGTGCATAATGTGGCGGAAAGCATCGAAGGAGTGCCGGAGACCTTGAACCCTCCGAAAGGATCTTCGCTCAAGCCAAGCCCGGAGGGTGAGGTGGAGACAAGAATAATTTCGAAAGATGGCAAAAAGTACCCAGTACAGTTCAGCAAGGGGCTATCCCCGGAAATAGCTGCCTCGTTAGAAGAAGTCATCAGGAGAAATCTGGATATATTTGCTTGGACTGACGAAGACATCACCGGGGTCGATCGAAGCATCATCGAGCATAGCTTGCTCGTCAACCCAAAGGCCAGGCCAGTACGCCAGGGGCTCCGCAAGCTGTCAGTAGAAAGAGCAAGCCTCGCCAAGACCGAAGTAGAAAAATTGTTAAGAGCTGGCATCATCAGGGAAGTAGCCCATACCGAGTGGTTGGCTAACCCTGTTTTTGTAAGGAAGAAGGACTCGAACAAATGGCGCATGTGTATTGACTTCACTTCATTAAATAAAGCATGCCCGCGAGACCCCTACCCGATGCCCCGAATAGATCAGCTGGTAGATTCCACAACCGGCTCCGAATTGCTAAGTGTCCTCGACGCTTACTCCGGATATCATCAAGTATGGCTGAAACGCGAAGACGGAGCCACCTTTTCTCATTTAATAGCTAAGGCTCTAGGTCATCAGATAGGCCGGAATGTCGAGGCCTATATGGATGATATTGTAATAAAAAGTGCTCAAAAGCACCACCATAGCCTAGATCTAGCTGAAACATTTGACAGCCTCTGAGCATGTGGAGTACGCCTCAATCCAGAAAAATGTATATTCGGAGCACAAGCAGGAAAACTGTTAGGGTACTTAGTTTCGAGCAGGGGAATCGAAGCTAGCCGAACACAGATAAGTGCGTTACAAAGGATGGCTCCACCAGAGAATTTGAAGCAAGTTCAGAAGCTAGCAGGAAGGCTCGCAGCTCTTAGCAGGTTCCTGGCCAGGTCAGCAGAGCGAAGCCTCCCAATTTTCAAAGCACTAAAGGGGTCCGAAAGCTTTCAGTGGACATCGGAGTGCTAGAAGAGCTTCGATGATATAAAGGCATACCTCGGAAGATTATCAATTTTGACCGTCCCCCTCCCAGAAGAAACACTGCTCCTTTATCTTGCAGCAACAAGTTCAGCGGTGAGCGCAGTATTGGTCCGGGAAGTTGAGATTAAAGAAAAGCTAGTCCAGAACCCAGTGTATTTTGTGTCGGAGGCATTATCCGGAGCTAAAGTCAGATACTCTGAGCTCGAGAAGTTTGCTTATGCCCTAGTAATGGCCTCGCGGAAGCTGAGGCATTATTTCTTGGCACATAACCTGATCGTCCCTACGTCATATCCTCTTCGGGATATGCTCCGAAGCAAAGATTCCACCGGCAGGATTGGAAAATGGGCGGTCGAGCTGGCACCCTTCGAAATCTCCTTCACGGCGAGAACAGTTGTTAAATCTCAAATTATAGCAGATTTCGTAGCAGAATGGACTCCATCTGCAATTTGGACCCCGGAAGAACCCTCCAAAGGTTTTTGGACAATATTCTCTGACGGAGCTTATCAAGCATCAGGTGCCGGAGCAGGGGCCATCATCATATCACCATCAGGGCAGAGGGCCATGTATTCCGCAAGGCTCAACTTCAGAACCACTAACAACATTGCCGAGTATGAAGGAATCTTGCTAGGCCTCCAAAAGGCTAAAGCGCTCGGAGCTGCAAGAATAGTGATCAAGACAGATTCCCAAGTCGTCGTGGGGCATATTGACAAAAGTTTTCTAGCAAAAAATCCACATCTCGCGCAATACCTTGAAGAAATCCGCAAGGCCGAAGCAGCATTCAAAGGGTTTACAGTTCGAAGTATCCCTCGGGCAGAGAATCAACTTGCAGATATTCTTGCCAAGGCGGCAGCAGGGGCGGTGGACCTCCCGGAGGGTGCTTTCTACGAAGAGCTAGCGCAACCAGCAGCTGTTCAAATACCCTCTTCGGAGGTACTGTGCATTCCAACTGCAGATTGGCGGGCTCCGATAATAAGCATGTTGCAAAGTAGCATGGACCCTCCCGAAGGCCCAGAAGCCCGAAGGTTGCAAGCAAGAGCTCGAAATTACAAGCTTATTGATGAAGTGCTAGACAAGGCCGGAGTGTGTTCACCCCTACTTCGATGCATCTCACAACCCGAAGGTCAAGACATCCTTCGAGGCATCCACGAAGGCTTATGCGGAGGTCATTTAGCCCCTCGAGCGCTAGCGGGCAAGACGCTTCGGCAAGGGTTTTATTGGCCAACAATAGTAAGAGATGCAGAAGAACTAGTTCGAACATGCCAAGGCTGCCAGTGGATGGGCAGACGGAGCCATCGCCCGCCAGCTCAGCTTCAAGTTATTGACCCAGTATGGCCAATGGCTAGGTGGGGCATGGACCTCATAGGCCCTTTCCCAGTGGCAAAAGGCGGCTTGAAATTTGCAGTGGTGGCAATCGAATATTTCTCAAAATGGGTTGAGGCGGAGCCACTAACAGCTATAACCTCGAAGAATGTCCAAAGATTTTTCTGGCAGAATATCATATGCAGGTTCAGAGTTCCAAGAGAGTTGATGGTTGATAATGGAACCCAGTTCGAAGCTGACACCTTCCAAACATTTTGTGAAGAACTGGGCATTAAGTTGTGCTTCGCAGCAGTACGGCACCCACAGTTCAACGGAGCTGTTGAGCGAGCCAACGGGAACATCCTTTCCGGGCTGAATCGCCGAATTGTTGGATTGGCCAAGGGGCTGTGGGTCGAAGAACTCCCCAAAATCTTGTGGTCCATTCGAACCACTCAAACCAGGTCAACGGGGTTCACACCGTTTAGATTACTCTTCGGAGATGAGGCCATGACTCCTACGGAGCTCAGAGGTGGATCGCTTCGCGTAGTACAACCTGGGGACGAAGGTGACTGGAGCACTTCGCTCGATTTATCAGAAGAAACGAGGCTTCGAGCTGTCGCGAACCTAACTAAGTACCACAAGCACACCAAGACATGGTATGACCCGAAGGTAAAGCTAAATGAGTTAAAACCGGGTCATCTGGTATTGCGAAGTGTAATAGCTCCAGGGAAGCTAGGAAACAAATGGGAAGGACCGTATGTTATCTTACGCTTAGGACGCCCCGGGTCGTTTAAATTAGCCAACTTAGAAGGAGAAGAGTTGAAGCATGCATGGCATGCGGAGCACCTTAAGCGTTATTTTGCTTAGGGGCCCCTTGTAATCATTTGTAAAAACTTTCCTTTCTATGAATAAAGATAAGGGTCGAATATTGTTTGCTCTCCGAATATCCCTTACTCCTGATGGACGCATTAGGAGGACAGAGATGCTTGTAGAGCCAACCATTTTTCTCAAGACCCAGGCAGCTGCCTTCGAACCATTGTTTCAAGGGCTTCGTGGCCAACCTACGGATTCTAGGCTCCGGCTTGTTATGATCCGTAGAAGAGTCTAAGGACTTTAAAGAAAAACAGATTTTCGGCCTCCGGGTGCGAAGTATCTGTAAAAGAGCCGAAGATGGCCAACCTACGGATTCTAGGCTCCGGCTTGTTAGGATCCGTAGAAGAGTCTAAGGACTTTAAAGAAAAACAGATTTTCGGCCTCCGGGTGCAAAGTATCTGTAAAAGAGCCGAAGGTTGCCAACCTACGGATTCCAGGCTCCGGCTTGTTAGGATCCGTAGAAGAGTCTAAGGACTTAAAAAAACAGATTTTCGGCCTCCGGGTGCGAA
The DNA here is from genome assembly GCA_019279435.1 of Zizania palustris. Classification (NCBI taxonomy): domain Eukaryota; kingdom Viridiplantae; phylum Streptophyta; class Magnoliopsida; order Poales; family Poaceae; genus Zizania; species Zizania palustris. The sequence goes on along the minus strand of JAAALK010000082.1, from coordinate 81,089,577 downwards.
GTATCTGTAAAAGAGCCGAAGGTGGCCAACCTACGGATTCCATGCTATGGCTTGTTAGGATCCGTAGAAGAGTCTAAGGACTTTAAAAAAAATAGATTTTCAGCCTCCGGGTGCGAAGTATCTGTAAAAGAGCCGAAGGTGGCCAACCTACGGATTCCAGGATCTGGCTTGTTAGGATCCGTAGAAGAGTCTAAGGACTTTAAAGAAAAACAGATTTTCGGCCTCTGGGTGCGAAGTATCTGTAAAAGAGCCGAAGGTGGCCAACCTACGGATTCCAGGCTCCAGCTTGTTAGGATCCGTAGAAGAGTCTAAGGACTTTAAAGAAAAACAGATTTTCGGCCTCCGGGTGCGAAGTATCTGTAAAAGAGCCAAAGGTGGCCAACCTACGGATTCCATGCTCCGGCTTGTTAAGATCCGTACAAGAGTCTAAAGACTTAATAAAAAAGCGAGCAAATTTTTAGTCTTCAAAAGCAAACCAAAAATGCAAATGATAAGTACAAGTTCGAAGCATGCGGGTGTTCAGACATTCATTGTGCCTAGCGAACCCTTTTCTATGGTAAAGGCTCCGCCACCCACAAGGGGGGTCGGAGGGTACGAGTCACACAGCATACTTTCGAAGCATTCCACATTAAATCATTATACTTATACATCAAGAGAAATTTGTATCTAAGCCTAAGTAAAATCAGAGACATTTTCGGCCCCTACGGCTACTTTGCCCTTCGGAGCTCGAAGCCGCCGAAGTTGTCCTTTTAGTTCGGGTGCTTCTCTTCTTCTTGGAGGCTCGCAGCTTCTTTTGCTCCTCTTGAAGCTCTGCCCATGTCAGGAGCCTTTCGGAGTCAGCTTCCGCAGGATCATCGGCTCGGTACTCCGAGTCGGACCAATCAATAGGTTTGGAAGATGAGGACCCCTCCGTCTTGTCTTCCTCTTTAATATAAGCTAAGACGTCCCTTCGAACTTCAAGGGTGATCTCCCCTCCGTCTCCGCGAGGAACAAAAAAGCGGCAGCGGCGGTAAGGCCTCAAACCCTCGAGGTTTGCCCACTCCTTTCGGAGCTCGTCGGTAACTTCCAGAAGTTCGAAGTCAGGGCTCGAAGGACATGACAAAACCTAAAAAAGAGCAGAACACCCAAGACAAGTTCTCGTTTATAACTTTTTTATTAATAAAAGCAGGGTTTACAAGGCTTCATATACATAGCAATCCTAAGCGGCTAGACCTGCGGGTCGGTCGGCGGAGCAGGAACCGAAGGGGCTAGCGAAGCAGGAAGTGGTGGCTTAGTTTGCGCTTGCTTCTGCCGACGGGCCTCGTCAATCCAGGCCTTAGCTGCGACCTTATGGTCCATCTTCCAAGTCGACCGGAAGGCTTCCCAGGCCGAAGCCACCTCCGAAGACGGCCGCAACAAGTCATCATCCGCGAAGCCCCCAGGAGACGAACCCCCAACTGAGCCAAGGGGGATCCGAAGGGATTCAAGATGACGAAGAACCCCGATACCAGCACACTGTCCGGAGATCTCCCCGTACCGAATACCGGAGTTCTTCATCAACGACGAAGCGACCTGGATCCTCGTCAGCTTCCGGTCAAGGGGCTCGTGGGTCGCAGCAGAAGACGAAGGGCACATGGTGCCGAAATACTCCAGAGTACCCTGAAGGGCTTCCAAGGTACGATCTGCAGTACTAGAGTTCTTCTTCTCCGTTGCTTCCAGGTTTGCAGCAGTTGCACTCACTTCGGCCACCCGGAGCATTAAAGAACTCTTGAGGGCCATCGCCTGGCTAAGAGCCCCCTGGAGCTCCACCAGCTACGCACTTGAGGTAGCAGCCTCATGGCGGAGTCTTTCTACCTCCGTTCGAAGGACGACACGCTCGGCCTCGACCTCTTGGGCAGACGAATGAAGGGCTCCGAGGGCTTCGTCAGACGCCGCCCTAGCCCTCTGTTCCTCCAAGACTTCTTCCTCCAGCCTGAGAGATCTCCCGGTGGAGTCGTTAAGGGCCGTTTGGAGGGTAGTGACCTTCCGTTTAAGTTGATTAACTTCGACCTCGTTGGAAGTCGCTGCCGCTCTAGCAAGGACAAATTGCTGCAAAAAGAACTAAGTAAGTACCGAAGTATTTATGACCACTAATGCGAAGTAGCTATGGTGTCTTTTCATACCTGAAGGGTACCCCTTTCGAGGGCCGTGTTGAGAGACGAAACCCTGGCCTCGCTCAAGACGGACATCAACTCCGAATTGGCGATGTCCTGGCTTCTCTTAGCCAGGGGCTCCATGAGTCTCCGGAGGCCACTCCGGTGCTCCAGGAATGGAGCCAGTAGAGGAAGCCAAGACAGAGCTTGAGCATCATCCGTTGCGGCCTCATCCTCCGAATTGCCAACGGAGGCCGCGGCCTGGCCAGGAAGAAGACCGAGGCTAGAAATACTCTTGCCCCTCCCCGGTACGAAGGAGGGTGAAGCAGGAGTACTCCGACCATCGGCAGCCACCCCTTCGACCAGAACCACAGCGGCGGAGGCAACCTCGGTGGTCGAAGCTACCACTGCAGGAGGGGTCTCCGTCGCCAACTCCGTCCCGGCAAGCACGTCATCCGCCCCGAAAGACGCATTCTCCATCGCCAAATTCGGAGCCTCCAGAGGCGCGGGAGTGTCCGCTTGAATAGCAGCCTCCGAAGACGCAGGTACTTTGGACGCCACCAAAGCATCAACACCCGAAGAGGTACCTATTTCAATAACAAAATTAATAAGCATGTTTTCACAGATAGCAAGCAAGTATTAGTTAAAAAAGGAGGAGCTTCGGAAAGAACCTCCGGGAGCTTCGTGGGGAAGGATTGCTAGATCCTCCAAGACCTCGTGCATCTGAAGGATGTCGGCGAAGTCATCCCCTGAGGTCCTGCCCTCAACATTTCCAGTCGGAGCCACAGTCTCCGCCGGGACTGCATCGGGTGCAGGCAAGTTGGGAGTAGGGGAGTCTGACTCCACTTGCACGACGACGGGCGCAGGGAGAACAGTCGGAGTTGCACTTACTACCTCCCTGACGGAGGTACTAGGGGGACCTCGCCTATGTCTTCATCCTCTAGGAGGTAGGCTTCAAAGGTCGCCGCTGTCTGGCCGTCGGAGTCCTCTGCCTCTTCGGAGGCTGAGCTCTGCGTGCTTGGCGACGAAGCAGACAAGGCAGGCGCCAACTGCGAAGGGTGCTTCGCTACCTTCTTCTTCCGAAGCGGCTGCTTGCCGGCCTTCTTGGAGGGCTCGGTAGCGGCTTTCCTTTTGCGGCCAACCGCTCCGGTCGGGGCGAAGTCAGGAAGATTCGGGGGCTCCATGCCGAGAGCTCTCCACACTCTGTTGGATCGCTACCAGCTCCCCACCAGCTCTAACCTTCTTTGCCTCTCGGCTATAGAAGGGGCTCTGAGAATCCGTTCGGTGGCCCGGACTATGTCTTCCGGAGCCAATGCCAGAGGCGCCGCTGAGAGAAGAAGATATAAAAATATGAGTATAATTGTTTTATTCATTTAATATGATGCTGCAAGAAGAAGGTGTACCTAAGTTTCGGAGGTCCCCCTCCGAGGCCTGTGGGAACACGATCGGCCAGTTAGCTCCGAGGGGAGGGATCCGAAGACCGACGAACTCTTCGGCCAGGTCACGCATGCTCATGCGACGAGCCACCGAAGTGAGCAACCCTAGCCTCATTGAGAGCATGCTACGGTTCGGAGAGATGTCCGCCTCCTTCCGCAACTAGATCTCCTGAAGAGGACCAGCGAGGGGGGAGTCCTCTCCGACTTCGGCATAAAACCACCGAAGAATCCAGTTTGTGTACAACCTGTCGTTTATAGCTTTTGCAGGGAAGTGGAGGGCATGCTCCCTCCGCAGCTGGAAATTGACGCTGTCGAAGGCTATCGTCACTTTAGAATCCATTGGGCCGTCTTGTGGCTTCGGTTGGCATATGGCTTCGTGGGTCGCGGCGAAGATTTCGGAGCGTCCTTCGCATCCCTCTGCCCGAAGCGCCCATTCGAAGATGGCCAAGCGGGCGATGGCGTTGGGGGACAACTGAGGCAGAGTTATGTGGAACAAGTCCAATACCTCTGCCAAGAAGTCCACGGCTGGCAGTCCCAGACCTGCTTCGAATAATGCTTCGAAGACCACAACCTCTCCGCTCCGCGGCCTTGGAGTCGACTCTATCCCAGGGACTCGAGTCCTCAGTCCAGCCCCCAGCTTTCCGTCCACTGCTTCTTCAATGGACTCGGCGGTGCTCACGGATTGGCCGATGATGAAGCTTTGGGCAATCTTCTTCTTGGAGGGCGGACGGAACGCTCGAGGATTCTTGGGCCAGGCACCGCTCGGAGCCTCCACCATTGCCGATGCTGCCGATGCGGCCCATGCCTGCCGCTGCGCCAGGGTGTTGGCCGCTGCTGGGGTGGTGTGGCTAGTTCTCGCCATCGTGCTCAAGTATTCAAGAGTTTGGAAGATTGGGGAAAAGGTGAATCGCAGGTGATGAATGCGGTAAAAAATCTCGGTTAATCTCCGTTCCCTCCTTTTATAATCGCACGACCAGTACTACTCTTCGATTGGTTTCACATTGCAGGTTCGGCTTCTGTCACCGACAAGAGGGCCCGGTAATTGGAACGGCGTACAACCGCTGTAAAAATCGACCGTTACCTTTTTTGCAGAGGGTAATGGCTACTTGCGCTGTAACGGCTACCTCTAACGGCGCTCCACGACGTTCGCACTCCAAAACCATCTCCACGACGTTCGCACTCCGAAACTGTCTCCACGACGTTCGCACTCCGAAACCGTTCCCTTCATAAAGTGCGTTCCCACTGTATCAAGAACTCGAAGGAGAAGGTTCGAACGCGTCGGGCTCAAAGTCCTCGGCTAAGTCTCAACATCCCCAAATCCTCTTTAAGTCTCAGAAAATAGAAATGTTCCTTTCGTATACTGCCTTCTTTCTAAATAGGTTAACTACAGAAAGGCGTATTCGAGGGGCTACTGTTGGGGGAAATTACTCCATTTCCAAGACTTAAAGATTAATCCTTCAAAAGCGGGTGAGGACTCCGAAGCTGGTAAACTGTGTTTCGAAGCATGCGCCGCCACGCCGAAGGGTGCAATGGTGCGAAGCTCTGGAGAACCCTCTGAATGGAAGATGGAGGCCTCGAAGCCTAAGGACATGACTGATTGGATGTCCAGCTTATCCATCTACCTTGCAGTACTTTACCGTATGTAACCTTGTTTATAGTACTGAATAGTTTCCACTATGTCGGTTGTAGGTTAGGGGTAAAAAGGTCTCTTCCTTATGCTTTTTCCCCTATAAATACCCCCCATTGTACCTTGTAAAAGGGGACCAGAAACAAGTTATTCATATACACATATTCGGACCACTTGAGTTATTATCCATTTCGGAGGCTCCAAGTAGTCCTAAAGCGCAAACTTCCTGTTTGTCCATTCTTGATTTCAGAGAACCTGTTGGCGTAACATTTGCGCTAACACAAAACATGTCACTTGACAAAATATCTCCCCCGATCTCCCCACTTGGTTCCACACAAATTTTTATAGACTTTGCTTCTAGCTCATAATTTATAAACCATTTTCGGCAATTATTTTTATTCAGAAAAGAATTTTAAATAGCATTGGGTCGCACCCTGCCTTTCTGCCAGCACAAGCCGGCCTAGCTCGTTAACCCCGCACCCCTAGACTGACACATGGGCCCAGCATGTTAGCCTCCCTCCTCTCTCTCTCACGCGCCCTCGCACTCTCTCTCTCTGCCCTAGGGATCCCACCTATCAGCATTGACTGTTACAGCCTCGCCCCATGCCCGTCCACTAACAGTGGTCCCCCGTTGTCATCTCCTTATTCCCCGTCGCTCCACCACCCCCAAATCACACCGGCCGAACCCTAGCCATTGCAATCTCACCGATGCCGGCCCCCTCCCCTCAAATTGATGCCCAACCTTTACTCACAATCAACCGGCGACCGTTTCCCCTCGGATTCCCTGGGAGTTAAGCCATGTCCTTGCTGTAATCGCACGTTTAAACACCTCGCCAGAGCAATAACCCCCTCGGCTTTCCTTGTATTCACCCCCCTCCTTCACTGCTCGATGCCCTATAAAAGCCCCCTCCCCACTTGCCACCCCATTCGGTACTCACAATCGTGTAGCACATGCCCAAATAGAACACCCATACTTTATTTTTAAGTGCCGCCCCTCTGCTCCGCCTCCAGCCGCTGCTCGCCATCGCTGGAGCCCATCCCCACCACAATCGACCAAACCCCAGTGACCACTGTCGTATACCCGACCTCGGCCATGCCTCTGATCATGCTGCCAACCGTCGGAGCTCCATCCCCATCGTTCACTCGATAGTGCCCTGCCACCACCGCTGGTCGCGGCCTCACTCCGTCGACCCCGAGCCCCAACTCTGGTATCATCGTGTTCGCCTAGTTACCATGCTTCCGTTTCAGCGTTCACATTGTACCCTAGGCCACCGCTATCACCGCTAGCCAGCCATCGCCGGGGAAGATAGCCAGCTGAGGATCCATGTTGAAGATCATGGGCCTCATGGCTCCAGAAGTGATGAGTGATTGTCAACGGAAGTCAAAGAGAGAGACATGAAGGGAAAATGAGACCTATCATGCCTTGGGCCACGTGTGACTCTGGTACACGTGCGGTGAGCGACTGCCGAGAGGAAGGGCTGTGGAGTCGGGCTGGCCTAATCCGCGTACATGGGCTAGGACCGATAGGGGATCTGCTAGTCTATTGACTGGGTTTGACCTAGGTAAACGGGCGGCGAGCGATTATCGGGCTGAGGGAGCCACGGAATCGGGCTGACCCAATCCGGGTACCCGGTGCAAAGACAGCGGATGCTTTGTTGGTTTCGGCGTAAAACTGACGCAATCATCCAAGACTGCCCATTAGATATCAGACGGTCCTGATTCGAAGCCGTAGCTGCTATGAAAGCTCCGTATCATGACAAGTTACCTTTAGATAGGATTTTACTGTTTTTCCATTTAGGCCCACAGTCTGTGTTAGTCGAGTCTGTAAAAATCGTAAGGGTATTTTGGTCTTTTCCAGTTAATTTCAACATTTGTAAAAAAACCCTAAGGGTAAATTGAGTTTTTCCTGATTTATTGGGCTGCCTATAAATAGGGCCCCAATCCCCCTAGGGTTTCCAACTCAACCAAATTGAAAAATTAGAGTTCCCTTTTTACCTAGAAATTTTTCCAAGTGTGTTCCTTGTTCTTGCGCCATCTTTACTTCGATTTCCGCTCCATGCTGTATCAACCTTCTCCTGATTAATTTCTGGCATGACGGCCGACCAGATCCTGTTTTTTCATCGGCCAACAAAGTGTGAGACGGAGCTGAACTTTCCTGAATCGGCTTGGGCGGCGCACGCGAGGTGAAGCTGTGCACAAGCGGAGTTCACTTGGCGGCGAGGAGGCGTTTTGTTCATGCTAAGACAAAGGCGGTGTTGCCCAGTGCTTGGAAGCTAGAGCCATCGCGTGGCACGCTGGCATCCGCTCGGTGCATGCGGCAGGAACGTGGCGTGTGTGGGTCTCGATCAAGCGGAAACAGTAGTTTCTGTGGCAAGCAGCAGCTTGCGGTGCTGAAGCAGCCAACATAGTACGCATTCAGAGAAGCTACGTGACACCTGATGCACGCTGAGTCTTCGGCCGGTTGTCAACAGGAGACAACTCATAAAAGAATAAACTCTTTTTCTTTGTTTTGCGTACACATGCATTAATTTTCTAGATAGATTAAATTGCAGCAAGCACTTTATTTTTAGATTACACTATGAATGTTTGTTGATATATCTTTGTATCCTTAGTGCACTTTGAACTATTTGTGAGCAGTTTATTCACCTTCATTTATTTTATCTGATTAAATGCCTGAGTATTGTTGATGAGTTGATTTGTGCTGTTTGAAATGCCTATGAGTTAAATGATCTTTTAATCTGCCTTTAAGCACTGTGGTGGTGATTTTTCGATTAGGACACCAGTTGTTTTTAGGTTATATTATTTTAGAGCTTGTGATTTACTTTGGTTCTGCTAATTGTCTGTTGAGGTGCATTAGATGTTGGGAGTAGGCCATTGATTTTTTAGGCACCCATTCACCCCCCTCTGGTCGCTACTCTCGGTCCTACACCAGCGTGGGTAAATAACCGTGCCATGTCGGATTCCCTCTCAGCCGTTCAATCGGGTCTATACGTACACGATTAAAACTGGTACAGGTTTGATTTAGGCTGTCCTTTCGATCGAAGCGGTACCGAGGCATCTTGGTCGTCCGTTTTCAATTAACGCACCCGCCTCAGCCATGTGTGATCGCGATCCAATGGCGATGCGTGCTCTGGCTCACAGGACAGTACGCGGGTTCATAGTGGACTCGGTTTACCGTGGACCGGCGGCTGATTAAAAATTAAAATAAATTCCATAAATTGCTCTAAACTTCAAAAATTAGTAACTTCTTCAAATTAACTCCAAATTTGACCATTCAAATTTCAGAAAATTTATCTTTTTATTATGTTCATGTTTATCCAATAGAATTTATATGTTTGTACAATGACTTTTCATTGTTTTAATTGTGTATCATTCTCGTTTTGGGTAGCGAGAAGATTACGACGTCGTCGAGGAGCCCGAATATTTTCCCGTGGTTCCACCTTTATCAATTGCAGAACAAGGCAAGTCACCACCCCATTTTTGAGCATATTGAACCCGATTTTAATTAAATATCACTAAAATACATAGGTTATAAATGTATTTGTCAAATTAAATGTCTTACATTATATTTATTAGATCCCCGACCTTGATGTGCAAACCCAATCCATGCCACTACGCCTAAATTCCTTGTCACCATTATACTTAGTATTATTAGTACTGTCCAATGTATCGACACAACTGCTATAGGTTAAAAATGAGACATATATACTTGAATTCTGTTATATGATCCCCGTATATTCTCGCATATCTAGTATTCTGTTGGACTTGGGGTTTGGCTAAGTATGTTAGCATGGTGGGTTCTGGGGGCAAGCGAGGGCATTGGTTAGTCGCACCAGGGGTGCTATAAGGACCGGTCTGCGGGATCCGTCGTAAAGCACTTTCGTACCAACCACAAGCGTAGTGAGTAAGTCATAATTGGAGATATGGGATGTTCCAACTTAAGACACTCTGTGCAGAGGGGTAAGTAGCACCTACGGGTGACTTGTACCATCATGTCGGACAAAAGGGGGCACGACATTGGTCTAGTGCACTGGCGCGCTGACGAAACCTGTTGCGTGTGTCATTGGGTTGGAGTGTTTCACGCTAAAGGTTTTGGCATTAGTTCTTATGACTTGGGTCATCTAAACACAATATGTTGTGCAGCAATAAGCGCCTTGTTGGTATAGTGGTACACCTCTGATCAGAGTTTAAATCTTTTCGAAAAGTCGAGCCCTCGGTCAAGGGCGGGTTGTGTGACATCCCACAGTTAGTTTATACTTGTGAAGTGTTGCATGATGACATGGCATGTAAGGACTATTGTGCAATGAGTGCCACTAGTGCTCCTCGAGTTAGAAGATGTTGCATTACTCATGATTTATTATTATGAATAATTAAATTGACTCACATTATATGCTTCCACGTAAAAATTTACTTTTCCACACTTTAAACCATTACCTTCCCTTGTTATTAACCTGCATTTTTATTGCATTTCTCGGTGGCTTGTTGAGTACTTTTGTACTCATACCAATTGAAAACCCACTTCAGAGACGGTCTACTACAATGAGGAGGGTCTGGAGTAGCGACCTAGTCAAGGATGCGAGACTGGAAGAGATGTTCATCCCGAGGATTATTTTACTAGTTTCTTTTATATTGATATCTATGTAATAATGTGGTCTGCGAACCATGAATGAGTGTTGTATGTACGATGTCGTGTGATGAACATCTTGTTATTATTATTTTTTTGGAAATTCAATAAAGTCCTAAATTTATTAATTCTGGGCACTACATGGAGTTCCGCCTTGGGTGCTCTTGGCAATGGGCGCAGTACCCAGCACTATCGGAGGGTTCGTCCTTGGAGACAACTCCGTCGACTGCCATGACGGCAATCATGGGAGGAGCCTGAGTTGTCGGTGATGTTGGTCGATGACCTCGGTCATTGGTGACCATGATGAACCGTCAATGATGGACGGTGCGTGTTGGAGGACCCCAACAGATGATCCTTGTAGAGTGTCTTCCGTGGATTGGTCCATCATGGCACCTGAATTGTTGGTGAAGCAGGTGTCGGTGATGACACGGGTGAAGCCCTCGTCTACGATGAAGTAGTGGTGTGAACCAGTTGGTTCATGTAGTCATTGAAAAAAGTTAATCTTCCGACGATGAAGATGGTGCCCTAGGGCACCTTAGTGTTGAACTTGCAGATGACGGTCATCGATCCGATCAGCGGGCCACAAAACTCCCCCCTACCTAGGGCGCCAGCTATCATTGCATGTGAATGGCAAGCCTACAGGGGGTACCCATAGTGTGATTTGTTGTCGGTAGAGTGGAGGAGTGGCGGCTATGGATTCATTGGTTACCCCAATCGAATAGGGTAGGATACGGACAAAGACAACAAGGGGACATACACGAGAGAGTTTTTAGACAGGTTCGGGCCTCCCAGAGGATAATAACCCTACTCTTGTGTGTGTATGGATGAATGGGGTGTATGTATGAATCGATCTCTTAGTGTCAGTCTCAGTGTTGTGCTGTGTAGCATGTTAGGATGTGATCCTGACGTGCCCGTCTCAGGCCTCCCCTAATCCTTTTATATGAGAAGGAATGGGAGTTAAAAGAATAATCATGACATTAATAGCTTGTGGAAACATGCGCATAACTACCAGCATAACTGCCTCTAAATGGTGCTAATGACCACCACAGAGACATCAATAACGATGGTAACCGTCGGTGTTGATTGGAGATAACCGTTGGGTGGATGGCCCCAGGCCAACCGTTGACGTCACACCACTCGGGCGCATTTTCTCCCGAGTGGGAGGCCTGACGGTCGGGAAGTCCTTCATGGGTTAGCCTAGCCAGCAGTCGGCAATCCGAGTGAAACAACTCGATGGGGTACCGTGGATCATATCCCTGACAACTCCCTGGTTGGATCATAGGGCCCCGAGAACTCATACCCGGGATAGAGCTGCTGCTTTAGTGGCGCAACCCAACGGAGCAAGAAGCTGATCATGACCTGGAAGCCCATGAGGTTCCTTTCTTGAAGACAGTGGATCAAGGCCACCAACTCATCAACTTTCCCCTATTCCTTGACCGGGCACCGGTCGGTCTAGGTGGCAGATGCCAGTGGCACTCGGTCAATCTCCATAGATAGGGATGGCTCGTGGTTGGCCACATAAAATGAACCCGAGTGCCACCCCTTGTTTTCAGAGGGAAGTGGGACAGAGATGTACTCTACCGCCTTCCCATTGCGAAGTTGAAGCCCACATCCTCCAACCACTTTGCTCCGAAGAGATCGCATCTAGAAGAAGTTGCGGAAGATATTGAAATAGGGATCGATTCCCAAGAAAGACTCACACAACTCGACGAAGATAGCAAGGTGAAGAATGTAGTTGGGGTTCAGATTGAAGAGAAAGAAGCCATAATAATGAAGAACACCACAAATAAAAGTATGCACCAGCAACCCGAAGCCACAAAGAAAGAAGGAATCGAAGACAACGATCTTGTGGGTATCCGGGGAAGGAAATGTCTCGCCACCGGCTGCTCACAACAATGAGATGGACTTTAGTGGGATCTCTCCCCGGTCCTCCAGCACCTGCACTGACACTTCCCTCATGGTGGAGACGCGAAACTCTTCCAGGCAATCCACCGGCTTCTGAGGAGTGTTTGTCGCCATTGAATTCATGGAGGCCCTTGCTAAAGGTTTCAGACTGAACAACCACCAAGCTTTGTGGTAGCAAACCACGTAGTTGTAGTGCCGAGAAATTTTGCGAGGCGCTAGGAGATCGGAAGAAGAAGGAAAAGTGAAGGATGGAGTACTACATCAAATTGCGTCAGGGAAGGTTACTTATAACTTTCCTCCCGGTGGTTCACCGTCTTGAAGTGTCGCGACTGCCAAAGCGAGCGGTTCGGAAAAGCATTTTCACCATCAATCGCGTCGGCGCCGTTACTAGGGATCACTCAGAGGGTCCTGAACTGCGCTCTAGAATATGAAACAAGAGAAAAGCAAGTGAAGCGGCAACACCAACTGCCATGTCCTCGTGCAGTAACTTCTGTCGGCATGGAGACTGCACGGTTTCAAGATCAACTACACCAACGGTATCCCCCCAAAGAAGATGTCTTGAGACTGAAGCTCATTCTCTGAAGGAACTTTAGCCTTGGGGCTGCACTCGATAGGTGCACCTATGCAGTGCACCTATCAAAGACATGACTACATCAAAGGTACTTGGAGCTATTGTCGCCCGCTTTGAGCACGACGCACACCGAAAAGAGCTCGGGGGCTGCTATCTAGGATATGATCCAGGGTACCCCATCGAGTGGTTTTGCTCGGATCACTGACTGCTGGCTAGGCTAGCCCATGAAGGACTTCCCGACCGCTAGGCATCCCACTGGGGAGCAGATGCGCCCGAGTGATGAGATGCCAACGGTCGGCCTAGTGCCATCTGCCCAACGGTTATCTCTAATCAACGCCAACGGTTATCTCAAATCAACGCCTACGCCTCAATGACGGTCATTAGCGCCAATTAAAGGCAGTTATGCTGGTAGTTATGCGGCTGTTTCCGCAAGCTATCAATGTTATGGTTAATTCTTGTAACTCCCTAGTCCTTCTCATATAAAAGGATTAGGGTAGGCCCTAATGGAGGGCATTAGACAAAAGGCAGGATCATCTGACCGCGTCAAACATGACACGTGAGACACTCCCCCATTCATCCATACACACACAAGAGTAGGATTGTTATCCTCTGGGAGGCCCGAACCTGTCTAAAATTCTCTCGTGTTTGTCTCCTCACTGTTTTTTACCTCTTTCTCGCCCCTTTCAATTGGGGTAACCATCAAATCCATAGCCATGACTCCTCTTTTTTGCCTACACAAATCACACTATGGGTACCCCTATAGGATTCCCATTCCCACGCAACGACACCTACTGGCTTGTACTCCGATAGATCCTAAATTTAATATACCAAAAAATGCATTTGTACTATTAAATCATCATAACATCAAGATCAGACTTAACCATGATAGTTGCTAAATCATGAATGACTCATAATACTTTGACATATCGGACATACTTTATTCAGATGAACGATATAAACCAATAAATCAAATATAGTAGATCAAGATGTTGGACTCAACCGATGAAGCTTCCAAAATGCGATATCTAAACTAAATCAGTCTAGGAGATCACAACGATGTAGCCTTAGACATGGCTAATACATCAAGATAAACTGTCAATTGTACTGACCAAATCAATGCACTCCAAGAGATAAAAGCCATGCATCCTTGAAACAACACTGATCTAGATGATACAATCGCTAGGGTGGCGGGACTCACCTCTTCACAGGAGATCGAAATGATGCATCCCAGCTCCGAGTACCATGTCCCACTGAGATTAACCTTGATTAACAAGGGTGGTGATGTGCCAAAACTAGTTTTGTGGTTGAAGTTGTGTGTGTCCTTTTTCTACCAAATATGTACATATTATAGTCTAGAGACCTGTCGTCCAATACGATATGTATCGTAACCGATCCTGGCTATTATCTCTTTCTCATAATCTCTATCGGTTCCTTCATATCCGGTCATACACAACAATCTAGACGGGTTTCTTTGACCAACCTTTGAATAGATTTCTCTGACTTCTATTGACCATGCCAGATCCTTACTAGGCTTGGGCCTTAACCAACTTTTGTCGTCAGCAATAATAGAGAAACAAACAAGTATTGTTGTGATATATTCACTAACATAGCAACATGATTTGTGTTCTTTCGCAATGGTACCAACTGATACATATTTTTTGAACAATATAGAGGAGATGTGAGTGGCAGTTGTGCTTTTTTGCCATTAACACTTATTGCCGACGGCTGGTGTTGTCGCTCGTAGATTTTGCTTCATGCATGGTCGCATCAATAGAAACACTCATCTCTATTTTTTCACAAAAAAAGTAAGTCAATCTAGTCACTGTGTTTACTATCTGGCACAAAGATCTACCAGACGACATTCATAGCAACAAAAGTAGCAACAATTTGTTACTCTTTATTTGGAGGGAGTACCTTTAATTTTATTGATCCACAATCAGAGCTTCCTCAGCCATCTGTGGCGGTGATGTACTACACATCGTGCACACCCAAAGGTAGGTTGTCAATGGTAAAGAGGAGAGGAGGTCACCGATGAGGTATCGTGTGCGCGGCACTCCCGAGGAGGCAGGTCATCGGTGGTCAAGGGAGGAAGCTCTCGCGGTGGTCTCATCATGCTTTGCCAAAGATTGCACATGTGGAAATCTAGAGTAGGTGTTCCAACCTCGGGGGACAGCCCATCGGAGATAGGTTCGAACAGGAATTTAGTCTATTCCCATGGGGGAATAATTGGGCTCGTCTCTTGTTATGTATATTGTCCTAATATTATTTCAACAGTTGTTGATGTCATGATTTAGTATGGTCCAGGCCCACCAGGGATGTCGCACAGTCAACAGAAGTCAAAAAAGGGTCTGTTCAAAGGTGGTGAAAGAAGTATGTCCATATTGTTACAATATGACTGGACATGCAAGAGCCAATGAAGGACAGAGAAGCTAATGATGATCCAGAATCAGTTACAATGTAGATTGTTGGCATAAAAGATTACGCTAACAGGTTCTCTAAGATTAAGAACTAATAAACAAAGATTTTGTGAAGCGGACTATCTCAAGCCTCCGTATTGGATAATAGCTTGAAGTAGTTCGAAGTTGTGTATTGAATATCTGAGTATTCGATGCCTATTACAGGGTAAGAATGGGGGTATTTATAGGTAAAAACTTTAAGGAAAAGACCTTTTTACCCCTCAGTTACAACCGACATAGTGGAAACTATTTCGATACCCCTAATAGGGCTAAAATGGTAAAAGACTAATTTAATCAGAAATAAGATAAGTCTTCTATCCTTGCTGGCAGTTTTAGACTACGGAGGTGGAGCCTTCGAAGTGTATCTTTGAAACGGAGTCTGGGCAGACCTTCCGGCCTTAGCTTTACGTCAGTACAGAGACAAGTCTTGGACTTCAGTAATCTTAGAAGATCGTGAGGATGAAGTATTTCCCCCCAACATAGATTACTTGGACAGCAAGTCTTCAGACTATAAATTTGTATCTAGTAAGCTTGGTTTAGACACACAATCAACCCAAACAAACTACTTTTCGGTGCATCGCCAACCTTGGATTCCCAAGGTTCTTCAAGGCTACATCATGTCGATCTCTTGGGGCATCGGCCTGATCAGTGGGACTGTCGGGTTTATCTTGGTGTATTTTTCTATATCTAAGGTTGCATCAGTTTTTCTCTCATAGATTGATGTGAATTAGGTGTCATAGTTTAAGTCTTCATCGGGTAAGTCCGACATCTTGATCTATTGTATCATGTTCATGCTATGTACTATTCATCTCAATAAAGTATGCTTGATGCATTGCAGTGTTGTTGATTCATCATGATTAGCGACTATCACGCTTAGGTCTGATCTTGTGAACACAGTGATTTAATGATATTCATATGTTATTTGGCATGCTTTCTTTAGTTTCTATCGGAGTACAAGCTAATAGGTTATCTTTATTTCAACGCTATGTCCCATCTCCATATGGAAGGTGCTCATCGACCTTGATTCGCAAAGGTGCTATCCTATCGGCCAATAGAGTGTTTAGCCTGATAACGTGGGCATGGTCATCGGCCCCATGACCGATATGCTTGTTCATTCCTATTTATTGTATTCTTGCCACAGTAATTGGCATGATAGCCAATCAGTGTTGCTACTAACGTCATTATTTATGACTCCTTATCAGTTGCAGGGTCAAACTAATTGGCACACTCAGAACCTCTATTTTTCTAAGATTATAGGACCTGCACTAGAGTTAAGCAGATCTCCTAAGCCACAAGTGTGACTAAAAACTACACCAACATGCTTTTTGACACGCCCGGTGGGACCTCTTTCAGATCACTCATCCATGGCGGGTGAAATCAACGACAATAACATCATCCTGTTCACCATGGACCCTTTGACCAATGAATGGCCCAAGCTTGCCCTTTGAAGGTGGCATAGATGAAACAGAAGGTAAACTCGGTCAAGGCTTCGCCAAAACCGATGAGCTACAAGAGGTAGACATTGAACCTAGCGACAGGACGAGGCCAACCTTTGTGAGAGCTCAACTTCCCGATGAAACAAAGGACGAATTAATCACATTATTACGAGAGTATCGAGACTCTTTTCGTTGGGAATATCATGAAATTCCAGGACTTAGTCGATCGATCGTGGAACATCAGCTCCCGATAAGACAAGGGTATTAGCTATTTAAGTAGTCACCTCGGCGATTAAAGGAAGAAATATATTCGGATATCAAGGCCTAGGTGAAAAGGTTATATGACGCAGGATTCCTAAGACCGTGCCGATATGCGGAGTTGGTATCCAACATTGTGCCATTATGAAAGAAGAGTGGGAAGCTTAGAATATGCGTCAACTTCAGAGATCTGAATAAAGCAACCCCTAAGGACGAATACCCAATGCCAATCGCGGATTTGCTTGTGGATGTCGTATCAGGTCATAAGGTCATCAGTTTCATGGACAGACAATTAGATTTTCATGGTTGACGAAGACATCCACAAGACAATCTTCTGGTGCCTAGGCGTTATCGGACTTTATGAGTGGGTGGTAATGACCTTTGGCTTGAAAAATGCTAAACCAACTTACTAGAGGGCCATGAACTACATTTTATATGACTTGATCGGCCTATTGGCGGAAATATATATAGACAATGTCATGGTAAAATCAAGCAGTACTCAAGAACATGTGGGTGATCTACGTCAAGTTCTAGAAAGTGCCGGGAAATACGTGGTAAAAATGAATGCTGAGAAGTGTGCTTTCGGTGTATCGGTGAGGAAGTTTCTAGTATTTATTGTGCATGAAAGAGGGATCAAGATAAGCCAGCGCAATATTGAAGCGATTAAGAACACCCAACCCACTACCGACAAAACCAAGTTGCAGTCACTGATCGGGAAGATAAATTTGCTCAGAAGGTTCATAGATGACCTCTCAAAGAAAATTGAGCCATTCACTCCGCTATTAAAGCTGAAACCCGACCAGGAATTCATATGGGGAGAGCAGCAGCAGAAGGCGTTCAATGAGATCAAAGAATACTTAGCCTCACCTCCAGTGCTGATGCCACCACAGAAAGGGATTCCATTCAGGTTATATTTGTCAACCAATGGTCAAGCCATCAGATCGGTCTTGGTGCAAGAGATTGACAAGAAAGAAAGAGCAACTTTCTACCTCAGTAGAAGGTTACTAGATGCCGAGACCCGATACCCCATAGTGGAGAAGCTCTGTTTTTGCCTATACTTCTCATGCAACAAACTAAGGCATTACCTTCTATCGTCGGAGTGCACGGTGATATGTAAGGTTGATGTCATTAAGTATGTGCTATTAGCTCCCGTGCTGAAAAGGCATATCAAAAAGTGGGTCCTTGCTCTCATCGAGTTTGATCATAGATGAGTCACCTAACGTAGTGAAATGGCTAGTGTGGAATATAGGGTATGAACCTCGAAGGGTTGTTAAAGAGAGAGAGAGAGAGGATTTTTATACTGGTTCGGGCCTCCCATGAGGGATAATAACCCTACGTCCAGATCATAGTGAATTTGTTATAGTATTGCCTCTATGTTCTATATCCCTATTACAGGGGTGGTGTTTCGCTTTTATAGGCTCGGAGGCCAAAGGAAAAGACCCTATTACCCTCTACGTGTCGTAGGCTTTGTAGGGGTGAAAAAGGGAAAAAGGCTAGGCTACTGTACATGAAACTTTATAGATGTGGTAGATATACATCATTTCAAGGGTGTGGTCCACAACATGGCTACATGTACTGGAGACGTGCTGAGATGTCTTGTCTTCTTGGCTGGAGCACTTCGTCGGAGGGTGCTCGCCGAAGGGTATTTATCGAAGGCTTTCGGAGAGGACTCTGAACAGGGCTCCAAAGAGGGCTCCGAAGAGGGCCTCAAAGCGAACTCCAAAGAGGGCCTCGGGGAGATCTTCGGAGGGGTCCCCAGGGGCATCCTAGGAGGGGTCCGCAGGGGGACCAGAGGCCTGTCTTGTGGTTTCTTGAGGTAGCGTCTGGAGTGACTTCGATCAGAGGGGCGCGAAGGCCTAGCTGTAGACCTCGCCAACCTGATAGGCTTCGGGTGTCTACACGTGGTGTCATTTGTCCCCTTGTTATGGGAGAACTATTTCCCCCAACAGTAGCCCCTCGCACGTGGCCCTTCGCGCGAAGGGGTGCGTGCGCCCTAGGGAAAATGATGCTTCGCAAAAGGTGCCCTTCAGAACCGACCCATAGAGATTGGTCTCGATCCGTACGATTATTAAATTGCCATACAGAAAGGAGGGGATGGCCTCAGGAGCCTAAACGGCACCGGAGGACAACAGTTGGAGCGAAGGGACACCTTCGGGGAGCTCAAACGGCACCGGAGGCCAACGGTCGGAGCAAAAAAGATGCCTCTAGGAGGCAAAAAGGCGCTCGACTCAATGGTCGCGGGCCTGTAAGGCACCCTCGAGGGCTAGGCCATTCTAAAGAGGGGTGCGCCGCTTCAGTTTTCACCTTGGCCCCATCAGTCATAGACTATGGGGTGACTTCTGGGTAGCAAAAAACTTTACCATGGAGGCGCGTGATGGCTTTTACCGCCTATAAAAGGCCGCCGGCACCCCGCGATCTTGCACGCACCTGCGCATTTTCATTCTCTTGAGCTTTAGCAATCCTTCACAACCGTAATGCTTTGCGGAGCCCCTCGGACCTTCATGCCTGGGGCCTTTAGATCCTTTGCTCCTGAAGCCCTTAGCTCCTTCGTGCCCGAAGCCCTTCGCTCCTCCGCTCCCGAAACCCCTAGACCCTTCGCGCCCGAAGCCCCTTCACGATGTCAAAGAAGACTTCGTCGAAGAAGGTGCCCGCCTTGGGTAGGGGGTTAAGTTCTATCCAAGTCCAAGCTATGGTGGCGGCGACAGTAGTGAAGCCTCCGGCTAGATGCCTCAGGGCGTTCGACCTCTACTCTCCCTCAGACAAATTCGAGCAAACGCTAGAGTTATAGGCTTTAGTTTCTACGGAGGAGACCATCTAGCGGATCTACATTGGGAAAGTCTCTACTAAGGTCAGCCTTCGGAGGCCGAGGTTGGAGATCGTCGTGAGGTTAGAGGAGACTGTGGTCTTTGAAGCATTCTTTGAGGCCGGGCTCGGGATCTCGGCCGAAGGCAATGCTAGGCATGTTTAACTTTGAGCTCCCCCACCTTTCTCCTAACGTCGTAACTCGCCTTGCAATCTTTGAGTGGGCAATGAGGGCCGAAGGGTGTGAGGGGTGGGCTGATGTCCTCGCAACCCTGCGCGAGGCCAACTGCCAACCAAAGAAGAAGAAGGGGTCGGATGGAGTAGATAGGGCCCTTACCTTTGGGACCGCCAATTTTTAGCTTTAGATGGAGTACGCAGATGTCTTCCCAGCGAGGGCCGTGATCAGCCGCTGGCATTCGAGGTGAGATGAAGAATGGTTTTATGCTTCGATCGGTGTGGACTCCCCCTTCAGAGCACCAACGCCCTCATTGCGGACCGCCACCAAGCCAAGATATCATCAGACTCTAGGACAATCCAATCTTGGATCGAGTTGCTGCGAAGGGTGGCCTGAAGTATGAGCATGAGGGTCTTAGCCAAGGATTTTATCACCCTTCGGATTAGTCCCCTTATGCTTGCATGGCCGAGCAACTTGTTAGGAGCCCCTGACTCGGACGACCTACGAGGGGTGTCTTTGGAGTTCCTTAGTAAGGCTTCGAGATGTCTTTGTTTCTTCTTGAGGCTTGGGACTAACCGAGGGTCTTTGTTGCTGCAGCTTCACATGAGATGTCATAGCGGCCGAGCACGTGGTGGGACCTATGACACCAGATGAGCATGACCAAAGGGCCGCTCTAGTTGGGTCATAGGAACGGTACAACCGAGTCTGGACTTCGACGAGTGTCGCAGGGGTACATGAGCTCCGGAGATTCACGGGGCCGGTCCCCTCAAGCGAGCCGAGGAGTCCGTCACCCAGGCGCTCTAAGGGTCCTTCGGAGACTGTGGGGCCTTAGGGAAACATCCCTGAGGTCATGGACGTTGATTCCCCCTCGAACACTAAAGCAATTGACGATGGCACGGAGGTCGAACGATCGGACGCTGAAGCCGAGGCCGTGTGCTCAGAGCCGAGGGTGATGGCCTCGGAGTTAGAAGTAGTGGTTCTGGAGCCTACCTCCACTGGTTCGGGCCTCGAGGGGTCGTAAGCCTGTGAGATAGACTTCGAGGGGCTCTTGGCACCTTTAGAGTACGCTGGGATTTCTCCCATCGATGAGGTCGAAGGTACATTACCAAAATTGTTCTCTTCCTGAAACATAAACTCGCTTTTGGACTTTTTCTTAGATGCTACCAGGGCTGATCGCACAGGGCTCGAAGCCGGCGATGCGGAGGAGACCTCCAAAAGCGTCAAAAGTAGCGAAGATAGCAGCGAGGGGACCGAAGGAGGGTCCTCAAATGGGAAGTGGTTTCTTTGGAGCCTGCTAAGAAAACGGTGGACATCGTGGGCCAGAGCCCACCTCGGGAGACATCTAGAGGTCGAGCACCTCTCATGAGATCCATCCTCGCACTGGGGGCCCTTAGAGAAGAGTTGGTGGAAAATTTATTCAATTGCAGCAATGCCCTGGCAAGCACTGATTTAGTGTTGGAGCCGAGCCATGGCGCCCATGGAGAACTCCTTCGAAACGCTCAAGAAACTATCCTTCAGGTGGATGTGGCTTCACTAGGAGTCTTGGTGCACTTCGGTTTCTTGATATTAATACTTCTTTCTGCTCCTGCTAGGCCTTCACATTGACCCGTGCGGTCGTCGCCTCCATAGGTCGTCGTGAGGTCTTGATGATGGAGGGGGTCGAAATCCTTCATCAGGACGTCTCCAAAGCAGTCCGCTCGTAGTGGCAGGCCGAGGAGGTGGCCGAGATGGCAAAAGACAAGGCAGCCAGGGTGACCGAGGCAGCGAAGGCTGAGGCCGCCAGGGCTGCCAAAGTCTAGGCGAAGTAGGCTTCAGAGATCGGGAAGCTTCGTCAGGAGCTCTAGGCTTCGGAGGATAAGAACTCAAAGCTATTAGCAGAGAAGTCCGAGCTCCACACAGCTCGACGGAACTTGGAGGTAGTCGTGGTGCAAGGGGTTGACGAGGCCACCACCGCCCTGACCGATGTCTTGGGACATGTAGGGACCACCTGTCGAGCTTTGACCTTCAACGACCGGGACACGATCGGGGACCAGCTTCAATTCCTCCAAACGGCCGCCACCATAACGGAGGAGACCATAAAAGGCTTCGCGCTAATGGCGGGGTGAGTGGTTGGACAAGGAGTGCTTCAGCTTCTTGAAGAAGTCGAGTGCCAGGACCTCGAGGCAGCGACCTCCGTCACAACGGTGGTCTCCGGAGCGCCCCGTCTAACCTCGCCCACGCCCGAAGTCCGTAGAGCTTGGCATCGCCTCCAGGAGCCTTGGAGGGTCCAAGTGCACGAAGACGTCCTCGAGCTCTAGGTGGCCAGCCAATCGCGCCGAGTGGGGTTTTGGAGCCCACTTTTGGGTTTGAACTATCTGCCTCTGAAGGTGTAGATTTCTCTTAGGCTCTGCTTTTGTAATACTTAGCTATAGGCCTGTAAAACAACTTATTAGTTTATTAATGAGAATGCAGGGGTGTTTTTACATGCCCATGCTCAGCCTTTGGATATTTACGTCGATGTGCTTGAGGATTCGGAGGCACTTCGTCAGCATTGGGTAGTGCTTGAGGTAGCTAGGTTTGAAGGCCCCCTCAGTTTAATATGCCGAGGGGTCCTAGGGGCGAAGTTATACCTGAGGTAGACTAGGAGTTGTTAGCCTGTGCGAAGGTGGAGCCCCCTCAGAGCTCATTGTCCTCGCTGGGCTTAAGCGGGTTTGAGACGGTCCTTGCAGGAAAAGGGGTCCAACCTCCGAAGATGCGTTTGACACGGAGTCGCACATCGGACTTGGGCTGACCTGCAAGAAGAAAGGAGAGTTTTGCGGGCATCGAAGCGTGGGCGATCTGGCCGCGGGAGGTCTGGCTCCGAGTGGGCTTCATCCAGCCGAGGGGGCCCTGCTCGGAAGAAGAGTAAGCGGGGGTCAAAATGGTCGGGGCCTTGGGCCCGCTTTTTCTTTAGCTTAGATAATTCTTTTTCGTAGATTTTGATTTTGAGGTGTACTACGCAATTGTATTATACTTTTGATTTCTGAATGAAAATGGATCGTAAGCACTCTGCATGTACATAAGTACTCCGCACACACTCATCGGTCCCCCCATGCATGGAGCAGCTAGGGACTTCAGCGTAGTCAGTTCGTGCAATCATGTTCAACGTAGTACAGAGTGCGGAGGGGCATTCACCCAGATGGCTTAGAACTACCGAACGTTTTTATTGTATTGAGCGCTTTGATCCCGTGGTCGTATTTCAAACAGCACGGCTCCGGTCCCCCCTTGCGCGCGACGACTAGGGACTTTAGAGTGGACAACACATGCAATCGTAACGTTCAGAGGCCCCACGGGGATTCGGTGCAATTGATGTTAACAAACGCATCTCTTAAGCGCAAAGCGGGGCCCGGAGAAGGCTTCGTGTTAGGCGATCGATGAAGCGGGTCTTCGAGAAAGTTGGTTGAAGCAAGTCTTTGGGATTTGTTTTGGGATAGACGAAGCAGGGCTTGAAAGTAAAGGCATGTTAAGCAAGGCTTCGGAAACATGCTTAGATAGCAAAGCAAGGCTTCGGGGTTTGTTTTTTTGAAAAGATGGTGCAAATAGCACCAGATCATCATAGCGACCTTCGACTCTGAGCCACATTCGACTCTTTTCAGATGCTTCAGGCCTGTGCCCAGAATCCTTGGACGCATCGAGTTGTGAGATCGAAGTCCCCAGGATGCTTCGATACGAGTGCTCAGAATCCTGTTATTTTATATCGCTATGAGCCCGGATGCATTTTGCAGCGATATTGGTGGAGCGGATCAAACCAGACTATTGGATGCTTCGAGTGCATGCTGGAAGTCCTTTGATTTATTGCTACGGGCCCAGGGGTACTTTTTAGCTTGTGAAGCAAGGCTTCAGAATTTGATAGGGTGAAGCAAGGCTTCGAACCATGATATGACGAAGCAAGGCTTCAGACTATGATTATGACAAAGCAAGGCTTCGAACTGAGATAAGGCTTCGAATAATGAGATAGCGAAGCAAGGTTTAGGATAATGAGATATGATTCGACTGTTGATAAAGTGAAGCGAGGCTTCGAGTTTTTTGATGGAATGATCATGAAATTTTGTCTTGCTAATAGGATGAAGCAGGGCTTTG
This sequence comes from Zizania palustris, assembly GCA_019279435.1. Lineage (NCBI taxonomy): Eukaryota > Viridiplantae > Streptophyta > Magnoliopsida > Poales > Poaceae > Zizania > Zizania palustris. The sequence goes on along the minus strand of JAAALK010000082.1, from coordinate 81,066,078 downwards.
GATCGAGTAATTGGATTGCATGTATGTTGGGGGAAAATATCTCATCTTCGGGGTTATTGCCGAAGCAACATAAAGGCAGACAGCGGATTCGAAGGTTCCCAGACGATCATCTTCGAAGATACCCGGACCCAAGTTCGATGTACGAAGATAGGCATTGGTTCGGAGTACATCTTCGAACTAAGGCTTTTCAAGATCTTTTCTGCCAGCTAAGATGGAAGACTTATCTTCTTTCTCATTAGATTAGTCTTTTACCATTTTAGCCCTATTAAGGGAGCCAAATAGTTTCCACTATGTCGGTTGTAATAGAGGGGTAAATAGGTCTTTTCCTTAATGTTTGGGCCTATAAATACCCCCCATTTCACCCTGTAATAGGGACTGAATACAAGTTATTCAATACACTCATTCGAACTATTCTAAGTTATTATCCTTCCGGAGGCTTAGAACAGTTTGCTTCACAAACATTTCGTTTGTTAGTTTCTTTTCCACAGAAACCTGTTAGCGTAATCTTTTACGCCAACAGTTGGCGCCGTCCGTGGGGAACCTAGTCCGAAAAACTTTGTTCTCTACCAACTTCTTACACCATGCCTCCTAAGCGGAGCGCACCTCGCAATCCCACTCGGAGATCCTCTCGGATCTCCAGAGAGATACCCTTCGACACAGTTGAAGTCGGAGGGCCTTCGACATTCCCCCCACAAACTCCGGAAGGGGCTTCCATTCCTCGAACATACGAAGCTTCTCCGCCAACCCCTTCCATACTCCGACCGCCCGGAGTCCCTTCTCCACCCTCCATCCCGATTCGAACTGATCCTACCAGTTCTCAAGACCCGGAAGATCCTTCCGGAGGAAATGAAAATAATCTTGGAGATATGGCCACTCAAATGGCCAACCTTCAAGCTGAAGTGGCAAGGTGGCGACAGGAAGCTGCGAGCAGGCTTCGCTCTCAAGCCACCCCAATCATCCCAGAAGTGCCCGAAGACGACGATCTTGATTATCCCGAAGCCCCGGAGAAAGTTCGCTTTGATCCAAAGTTCGAAACTTCGAAGCTCTGTAAGTATGCCGGAGATGATGATCCTGGAGAGTTCGTTCGTTCTTATGCCCTAGCCATTGAGGCTAGCGGAGGAGTTCGAGACACCATGGCGAAGTGCTTCCCTTTAGCTCTTCAAGGAGTGGCATTGAGATGGTTCTGGTCCTTGAAGCCAGGATCAATCAATTCATGGTCGCAGCTGAAGAAGAAGTTTATAAGCAACTTTCAGGGCACCTTCGTGCCTCCTATGTCAACAGGAAGCCTTTTCCAGGTGAAACAGCTCCCCGGAGAAACATTGAGGCAGTACTTTAAGCGCTTCGCTCATACGAAGTCGCAAATTCGGGGGCTGTCCACATCTTCAGTGGTTGATGCTGCTCGGGAAGGTGTCAGTCATCAAGGCCTTCTGGATAAGCTGCATCAGAAAAGCATCTCCTCGGTCTCTCAGTTGATGTCATACTTCGAGGAGTATGCGAGGTCAGAAGAGGGTTGGCTTCGGAGGACTGCTGCTACTTCGTCCATATTGCAAGAAGTCAAAGTAGAAGTGAAAACTTCGGCACAGCCGCAAGAACCAGTCTTCGAAGTGCAACATGACCGGAGAAGAGGGAAAAAGCACCCTCGTTCTGAAGTTATGAATATTGCACCCCCACAGAAGTTTGCACCAAGAGCTCCACAGTCTACGGGGAACAAGGCCAGCGGCTGGAGGCCGCCAGGGAAAACGGCTGGCAAGGGCCAAACCCTTTTCTGCTGCATTCACGGAGAAAATCGAAGCCATGCAACTGATATTTGCAAGGCTATACTTACCCTAAGGGGAGAGTACTTAGAGAGAACTTCGGGTCGAGGCAGTACCGACCGAGTTCAAGCTGCAGCGCGCCCAGAGCCGGTCCAAGCTGTGGCGCGGATAGAAAATTTTGATGCTGCAAGGCACCCTCCGGTGGCCAATATTATGCCACCTCCGAAGCAAGAGGAAGGGCAAGATAGAGGAAAAAGAGTAGTTCTCCCTATCTCCGGAGGAGGTACCCTCGGAAGCATGTCCAAGAGACAGCGAAGAGAGTACGTTCGGGAAGTAGGTCATATTGGGACTTCGTCGTCTGCAGCTGCAATGCCGGAGTGGTCTCACGTTCCGATATCTTTTTCTGCGGAGGATGCAGCTGGTATTAAGTTCCCGCACGCGGATCCATTGGTTATCACTGCTGATATTGCAGGGACTGAAGTCCGAAGGGTGCTAATTGACGGAGGTAGTTCGGCAGATATAATATTTGTTCAAGCCTTCGATCAGTTATGCATTTCCAGGAAGCATCTCCTTCCAGCGGCTCGTCCTCTGCAAGGCTTCGCAGGACCCCCGCTTGATGCACTTGGCCAGATAGGCCTGGAAGTTACCTTCGGAGAAGGTTTATTAGCCCGGACTAAAGAAGTAATTTTTGATGTTATAGATGCCCCGTATGCTTACAACGTCATTTTCGGAAGGGGCATGCTGAACCAGTTCGGAGCTGTGGCGCATCACAATTATTTGTGCATGAAGATGCCCACACAAGCAGGAGTCCTTACAATCTTCGGAGATCAAGCCATTGCTCGGAGGGCGGAATATGGTCATGGTCCCCCTCTTGATCCGAGGCAAGTAAACAGTGTGCAGGATAATGAAGAAATTTTTTCAGCCTCCTCCGAAGCTTCGAAGAAGTCCTTTCCGAGACCAAGTCCCGAAGGAGAGATTGCAACGAAGGTCATTGTTGTACACTTTTCAATTTGGTAAAGATTTACCTCCTGAAGTTGCAACCTCCTTGGAAAAGGTGGTGGAAGAAAATTTGGATGTCTTCGCTTGGTCTGACGAAGATATCACCGGAGTCGATCGGGATATCATTGAACACAGTTTACTTGTAAACCCGAAGGCCCGGCCTGTTCGACAAGGACTCCGGAAGATGTCCACAGAAAGAGCTGCTCTAGCTAAGGACGAAGTTGAAAAATTGTTGAAGGCTGGGATTATCAGAGAAGTGGCTCACACAGAATGGTTAGCCAACCCAGTCTTCGTCAGAAAGAAGTCTTCCGGGAAGTGGCGCATGTGCATTGATTTCACATCCTTGAATAAAGCATGCCCACGTGACCCCTACCCCATGCCCCGAATTGATCAATTGGTTGACTCCACCGCAGGTTCAGAGTTACTAAGCTTCCTCGACGCGTATTCTGGTTATCATCAAATATGGTTGAAGCGCGAAGATGAAATCAAGACAAGCTTCGTAACTCCTTCGGGAGTCTTCTGTTATGTAAGAATGCCCTTCGGCCTAAGAAATGCCGGGGCTACTTTTTCGAGATTAGTTGCTAAGGCTCTAGGTCATCAGCTAGGTCGCAATGTGGAGGCCTATATGGATGATATTGTAATAAAGAGTGCTTTAAAGCACCAACATAGCCTAGACTTAGCAGAAACATTCAATAGCCTTCGGGCATGTGGGATACGTCTTAACCCCGAAAAATGTATATTCGGGGCTAAGGCTGGAAAATTGTTAGGGTATTTAGTTTCAAGCAGGGGAATTGAAGCTAGCCCTACTCAAATAACTGCGCTACAGAAGATGGCTCCTCCGGAGAATTTAAAGCAAGTGCAAAAGCTGACTGGGCGTCTGGCCGCACTTAGCAGGTTTTTATCAAGGTCTGCGGAGAGGAGCTTGCCTATATTCAAAGCATTGAAAGGGTCCGAAGATTTTGCATGGACACCGGAGTGTCAGAAAAGCTTCGAAGATATTAAAGACTATCTCAGTAATCTTGCTACACTCACGGTGCCTACTACGGACGAAACCCTACTCCTGTACCTTGCAGCTACAGGTTCAGCTGTCAGCGCAGTCCTTGTCAGAGAAGTGGATTTCAATGGGAAGTTGGTCCAAAATCCTGTTTATTTTGTATCCGAAGCATTATCAGGAGCGAAGACAAGATACTCCGAACTTGAGAAGTTCGTTTACGCTCTGATAATGGCTTCGAGGAAGCTAATACATTATTTTTTGGCTCACAATGTAATTGTACCAACTTCGTATCTTTTAGGAGATATGCTCCGAAGCAAAGATTCCACTGGAAGGATTGGAAAGTGGGCAGTCGAGCTAGCACCCTTCGGCATATCTTTCTTGGCAAGGACAGCTATCAAATCCCAAGTCCTAGCAGACTTCGTAGCAGAGTGGACTCCACCTACGAATTTAGCTCCGGAAAAGTCAAATGACGGAGTTTGGACTGTTTACTCCGATGGGGCTTTCCAAGCATCCGGAGCAGGCATTGGGGCAGTATTGATTTCACCGTCAGGGCAAAGAGCAATGTACTCCGCAAGACTCAACTTTAAGTCTACCAATAATATAGCGGAGTATGAAGGGATTTTATTGGGACTCCGGAAAGCACGTGCTCTAGGGGCTACAAGAATAATTATAAAGACAGATTCTCAGATAGTAGCAGGGCACGTAGACAAAAGTTTTCAAGTCCGGCATCCACAGCTTGCAAAGTACTTAGAAGAAATCCGTAAAATCGAAGCACACTTCAAGGGTATTTCCATTCGGAGTATACCAAGAGCAGAAAATGTGCAAGCGGATATCTTAGCGAAGGCTGCAGCCGGAGCTGTGGATGTGCCCGAAGAAGCTTTCTACGAGGAACTCAATATACCTTCGGTGCCACAAATTCTCTCTGCAGAGATTCTTTGCATTCCTAGTGCAGATTGGAAGAATTCGATCATGGAATTTTTGCAAGGAGGAACAAATTTGCCCGAAGAGCCCCAGTTGTCAAGATTAAAGCTCAGAGCCAGAAACTATCAGATAATCAACGGTATATTATACAAGGCCGAAGTATGTTCCCCTCTACTCCGATGTATATCTCAAGCCGAAGGCCAAGAAATTCTTCGAGAAATTCACGAAGGCCTTTGTGGCAGCCATTTAGCCCCTAGAGCTTTGGCAAGAAAAACACTTCGCCAGGGGCTTTATTGGCCTACAATCACAGCTGATGCGGAAAGCATGGTCCGCACTTGTCAAGGGTGCCAATGGATGGGTCGACGGAGTCATCGCCCACCAACAGCTCTTCAAGTCATTGCTCCGGTATGGCCTATGGCCAGATGGGGTATGGATTTAATTGGTCCCTTTCCGTTAGCAAAGGGAAATCTGAAGTTCGCAGTGGTAGCTATTGAGTATTTTTCTAAGTGGGTGGAAGCAGAACCCTTAACAGCTATCACTTCGAACAATGTACAGAAATTCTTCTGGAAGAATATTATTTGCCGGTTTGGAGTGCCTAGATACCTCACAGTTGATAATGGAACACAATTTGACGCAGAACCCTTTAGGAAGTTTTGCGAAGATCTAGGCATTCAGCTATGTTTTGCTGCAGTGAGGCATCCTCAGTCTAATGGAGCCGTAGAGCGAGCCAATGGAAATATTTTATCAGGGTTAAATCGAAGAATAGTAGGATTAGCAAAGGGATTGTGGACCGAAGAGCTTCCGAAGATTCTGTGGTCCATTCGGACTACGCAAACAAGGTCCACAGGTTTTACTCCGTTCAGACTACTATTCGGAGATGAAGCTATGACTCCAACGGAGCTCAAAGGGGGATCATTTCGCAGCACCGAACCGGACATTGAAGAAGAAAGAAAAGCTTCGTTAGATTTATCAGAAGAAACAAGACTTCGGGCTGTAGCTAATTTATCAAAGTATCATCAGCAGACAAAGGCTTGGTTTGACCCGAAGGTTAAGCTCAATGAACTAAGACCGGGTCATCTTGTTCTACGAAGCATTATAGCACCAGGGAAGTTAGGCAATAAATGGGAAGGTCCATACCTAATTGTCCGCTCAGGGCGCCCTGGTTCATTTAAATTAGCTAATTTAGAAGGTGAAGAGTTAGCACATACTTGGCATGCGGAGCACCTAAAGCGATACTTCGCATAAGGGCTCCTTGTAATTCGCTTGTAATCATCTTCTAAATTAATAAAGCATATGATCCTGATAGTGCCTTCCCCTCATAGACTTCCAGCTTCCAAGTGGACGCACTGGAACCGCGGGGTCGACCGAGAGGGAAGTGTCATGAAGCTGGGTTGTATTTTTGGACTTCGAACCCATAAAGTTCGAAGCTTCCGACGTGGGGGCTGGCATAATCCGGAGCACAGGCCACCGGCTTGTAGGCATCCGTAAAAGAGCCCAAAACCACATCCTACGGAGTCCAAACCATTGGCTGGTAGACTTCCGTAAAAAGAGCCGAAGGTGGCCAAAACCTACGGAGTCCAAGCCATTGGCTGGTAGACTTCCGTAAAAAGAGCCGAAGGTGGCCAAAACCTACGGAGTCCAAGCCATTGGCTGGTAGACTTCCGTAAAAAGAGCCGAAGGTGGCCAAAACCTGCGAAGTCCAAGCCATTGGCTGGTAGACTTCTGCAAAAAGAGCCGAAGGTGGCCAAAATATACGGAGTCCAAGCCATTGGCTGGTAGACATCCGTAAAAAGAGTCCAAAGAGACCATTGCAAACTCCGAACCATTGGTTCGACAGAGATCGCAAAAATAAGCCGAAGATGGCTAAAGCAAAACAGAATTTGAGCCATGAGCTTCGAATGTCTGTTAACATAGTCCAAAGTGACAAATTTTTTAAGACACTAAAGTGTCCTGAAAGTTATCTCAATTGATTTCTTTCATATAACAAAGGTACTAAGTTACCATTCTTCCGACTGTAAAAAGTCGAAGACATTTCATAAGATTTTAAAAGATCTTTAAATGACAGAGGGGCTCCGAACCACCAAAAAATTGTACTCTGAAGTTTTTTCTTTGCGCATAACCATCTTTGAATACATTTCGAAGTTGCTTATACCCAAAGAGGGGCTAGTAAATATGGAGACAATTTTAAATCGGCAATCATTATTGAAATAAATGTGTTTACAGATTACACTATGAAAAATTGGTATCTATACCAAGGAGGAATCGGAGACCTCTTCGTTCTCTAGAGATAGGGGTGGAACGACTAGTTCCAACATCGGAAGTTCTAATAACTTTACGTTTTACTCTCTTCCTCCCCTTCGAAGCTCTAAAATCCTTCTGCTCTTGTTGATGCTCGGCCCAAGTTCGAAGCCGTTCGGGGCTTCTTTCCCAGCTTCTAAGATCTTCAGATCTTTTATTTCGAGCTTCACCTTCGTCTTCAGACCAAATAGTGTCTTCAGAAGACGAGGTGTTTGCGCTAACCTCTTTCTCTTCCTCTTTAATATAAGACAATACATCTTTGATTACTTCGGGCGCAATTACGCCGGAGTCATCTCGAGGAATTAGAAATCGAGGACGCTTGTAAGTCTTTAGAAGTTCGAAGGTGTTCCGTAATGAGCGAAGTTCATCGTTAAGCTCTAACACTTCGATGTCTTCCATAAGAGGCAAAGCCTAAAAATATGACAAACAAGATTTTCATTGATAATTGTTTACAAGCATGAAGCTTTACATAGTCAAAAATCCTAAATTATTCCTAAACCTGCGGGTTCGGAGGAGGCTGACTGCTCGAAGCTTGGTTCCGAACTTGCTTCTGGCGTTGGCCTTCATCGATCCAAGCCTTGATCGCGGAACGACCTTCGGCTCTCCATGAGGTTTGAAAGGCTCGCCAGGCAGCAATCACGCCTTCGGAAGGATTTAAAAGCCGCTCGTCGTCGAAGGTAATGGAGCCCTCTGCGCTTGGAGTGATTGTTCGACCCAAATCCTCGTAGTAACGAAGTAGTCCGAGGGCAGACACTTGTCCGGAGAGTTCTCCGTAACGAATGCCTGCCGTCTTCATTTGCTTCGCTGCTCCTTGGATCCTTTTTAACCGGCGCAGCAGAGTGACGTTGTCATCTGAAGGGAGCGATCCAGTAGTACCGAAGTACTCCAGAACCCCTAGCATTTGTTCTATGACCTCCGTAGCTACCTTCTCAGACTTAAGCTTTTCTTCGATTATTGCATCCTTGCTCGAAGTTGTTTCTGCCAGTACTCCGGAAATTCTAGCATTCTCCGTAGTTAAAATATTCTTTTGATTCAGGAGTTGGCTAGCTTCCTCTTGGAGCCTCACAAGTTCGGACCCAGCACTAGCATGCTCCAACCGTACCTTTTCAATTTCTGCTCGAAGCACGATTCTTTCTGCTTCGAGCTCTTTATTAGCAACCTCCAAGCCTTGTCTGGCCCTACGCTCCGTCGAAATCATGTTATCCATTTTGTTGGGGGAAAATATCTCATCTTCGGGGTTATTGCCAAAGCAGCATGAAGACAGCCAACCAGTTCGAAGATTGTCCGAAGGCCATCTTCGAAGGTGCTTGGAACCTAGTTCGAAGCCCGAAGACAGGCATTGGTTCGAAGTATGTTTTCGAACCAAAGCCCTTCAGGATCTTTTTGCCAGCTATGATGGAAGACTTATCTTCTATCCTATTAGATTAGTCTTTTACCATTTTAGCCCTATTAAGGAAACCAAATAGTTTCCTTAATGTCGGTTGTAATAGAGGGGTAAATAGGTCTTTTCCTTAATGTTTAGGCCTATAAATACCCCCCATTTTACCCTGTAATGAGGACCGATTACAAGAGATTCAATACACACTTTCGAACTATTCTAAGTTATTATCCTTTCGGAGGCTTAGAACAGTTTGCTTCGCAAACACTTCGTTTGTTAGTTTCTTTTCTACAGAAACCTGTTAGCGTAATCTTTTACGCCAACAGTTGGCGCCGTCCGTGGGGAACTTAGTCCAAAAAACTTCGTTCTCTACCAACCTCTTGCATCATGCCTCCTAAGCGGAGCGCACCTCGCAATCCCACTCGGAGGTCCTCTCGGATCTCCGGAGAGATACCCTTCGACACAGTCGAAGTCGGAGGGTCTTCGACTATCCCTCCACCTCAAACTCCGCAAGGGGCTTCTATCCCTCGAGGATACGAAACCTCTCCACCAACCCCTTCTACACTCCGACCGCCCGGAGCCACTCTGCCACCCTCCATTCCGATTCGAACTGATCATACCAGTTCTCAAGACCCGGAAGGTCCTTCCGGAGGAGATGAAGATAGCCTTGGAGACATGGCCACTCAAATGGCCAATCTTCAAGCCGAGGTAGCAAGGTGGCGACAAGAGGCTGCGAACAGGCTTCGTCCTCAAGTCACCCCAGCTATCCCCGAAGTGCATGAAGACGACGATCTTGGCTATCCCGAAGCTCCATAGAACGCTTCTTACGACAATGAATCTCCGTTGCATCCCGAGCTTCAGAAGGTTCGCTTCGATCCGAGGTTCAAAGCTTCGAAGCTTTGTAAGTATGCCGGAGACGAAGATCCTAGTGAGTTTGCACGCTCTTATGCCCTAGCAATCGAAGCTAGTGGCGGAGACAGAGAAACTATGGCGAAGTGCTTCCCATTAGCCCTTGAAGGAGTGGCGTTGAGATGGTTCTGGTCTTTAAAACCAGGATCAATCATGTCATGGTTACAGTTGAAGAAGAAGTTCATAAGTAACTTTCAGGGCACCTTCGTGCCCCCCATGTCGACAGGAAGCCTTTTCCAAGTGAAACAGCTCCCCGGAGAAACATTGAGGCAGTACTTCAAGCGCTTCGCTCACACGAAGTCGCAAATTCGGGGGTTGTCCACATCTTCGGTGGTTGATGCGGCTCGAGAAGGCGTCAGTCATAAAGGCCTTCTGGATAAATTGCATCGGAAGAGCATCACCACAGTATCACAGTTGATGTCATACTTCGAGGAGTACTCGAAGTCGGAAGAAGGTTGGCTTCGGAGGACTACTGCTACTTCGACAGTGTTGACAGAAGTTAAAGCAGAGGTGAAGACTCCGGTTCAGCCGCAAGAATCAGTCCCCGAAGTGCAACATGATAGAAGAAGAGGGCAAAAGCACCCTCGTTCTGAAGTCTTAACATTGCACCCCCACAGAAGTTTGTACCAAGAGCTCCACAGTCTGCGGGGAACAAGTCCGGTGGCTGGAAGCCACCAGGAAAAACGGCTGGCAAGGGCCAGACCCTTTTTTGCTGTATTCATGGAGAGAACCGAAGCCATGCAACTGACACCTGCAAGGCTATTCTTACCCTTCGGGGAGAATACTTGGAGAGAACTTCGGGTCGAGGTAGTACCGACCGAAGTCCAGCAGCAGCAGTGCGCTCGGAGCCGGTTCAGGCTGTGGCGCGGATAGAAAATTTTGATGCTGCAAGGCATCCTCCGGTGGCCAATGTTATGCCACCTCCGAAGCAAGAAGAAGGGCAAGATAGAGGGAAGAGAGTAGTTCTCCCTATCTCCGGAGGAGGTACCCTCGGAAGCATGTCCAAGAGACAGCGAAGAGAGTACGTTCGGGAAGTAGGCCACATTGGGACTTCGTCATCTGCAGCTGCAATGCCGGAGTGGTCTCATGTTCCAATATCTTTCTCTGCGGAGGATGCGGCTGGTATCAAGTTCCCGCATGCAGATCCATTGGTTATTACTGCTGATATTGCAGGAACAGAAGTCCGAAGGGTGCTAATTGACGGAGGTAGTTCGGCAGATATCATATTTGTGCAAGCCTTCGATCAGTTATGCATTTCCCGGAAGCATCTCCTCCCAGCGGCTCGTCCTCTGCAAGGCTTCGCAGGACCTCCGCTAGATGCACTTGGCCAGATAGGCCTGGAAGTAACCTTCGGAGAAGGTTTACTAGCCCGAACTGAGGAAGTTATCTTTGATGTGGTAGATGCCCCTTATGCTTATAATGTTATCTTTGGGCGAGGCATGTTGAATCAGTTCGGAGCTGTGGCGCATCACAACTACTTGTGCATGAAGATGCCCACACAGTCAGGAGTTTTGACAGTCTTCGGAGATCAAGCTATAGCTCGGAGGGCAGAATATGGTCATGGTCCTCCTCTTGATCCGAGGCAGGTAAACAGTGTCCAAGATAATGGAGAAATTTTTTCAGCCTCCTCCGAAGCTTCGAAGAAGTCATTTCCAAGACCAAGTCCCGAAGGAGAGATTGCAACGAAGGTCATTGTCAAAGATGGTAAAGAATACACCTTGCAATTTGGTAAAGATTTACCCCCCGAAGTTGCAACTTCCTTGGAAAAGGTCGTAGAAGAAAATTTGGATGTCTTCGCTTGGTCTGACGAAGACATCACCGGAGTCGATCGGAATATTATTGAGCACAGCTTGCTTGTAAACCCGAAGGCTCGGCCTATTCGACAAGGGCTCCGGAAGATGTCCGCAGAGAGAGCTGCTCTAGCTAAGGACGAAGTTGAAAAACTGTTGAAGGCTGGGATTATCAGAGAAGTGGCCCATACAGAATGGTTAGCAAACCCAGTCTTCGTCAGGAAGAAGTCCTCCGGAAAGTGGCGCATGTGCATTGATTTCACATCTTTGAATAAAGCGTGCCCACGTGACCCCTACCCCATGCCCCGAATTGATCAACTAGTTGACTCCACTGCAGGTTCGGAGTTACTAAGCTTCCTTGACGCATATTCCGGCTATCATCAAATATGGTTGAAGCGTGAAGATGAAATCAAGACGAGCTTTGTAACTCCTTCGGGAGTCTTCTGCTATGTAAGAATGCCCTTCGGCCTAAGAAATGCTGGGGCTACTTTTTCAAGATTAGTTGCTAAGGCTCTAGGTCATCAATTAGGTCGCAATGTGGAGGCCTATATGGATGATATTGTAATAAAGAGTGCTTTAAAGCACCAACATAGCCTAGACTTAGCAGAAACATTCAATAGCCTTCGGGCATGTGGGATCCGCCTTAACCCCGAAAAATGTATATTCGGAGCTAAGGCTGGAAAGTTGTTAGGGTACTTAGTTTCAAGCAGGGGAATTGAAGCTAGCCCTACTCAAATAACTGCGCTGCAGAAGATGGCTCCTCCGGAGAATATAAAGCAAGTGCAAAAGCTGACTGGACGTCTGGCCGCACTTAGCAGGTTTTTATCAAGGTCTGCGGAGAGGAGTTGCCAATCTTTAAAGCTTTGAAAGGGTCCGAAGATTTTGCATGGACACCGGAGTGTCAGAAAAGCTTCGAAGATATTAAAGATTATCTCAGCAATCTTGCTACATACGGTGCCTATTGCGGACGAAACCCTACTCTGTATCTTGCAGCACAGGTTCAGCTTCAGCGCAGTCCTTGTCAGAGAAGCTGATCAATGGGAAGTTGGTCCAAAATCCTGTCTATTTTGTATCCGAAGCATTGTCAGGAGCGAAGACAGATACTCCGAACTTGAGAAGTTCGTTTATGCTCTGATAATGGCTTCGAGGAAGCTAAGACATTATTTTTTGGCTCAAATTGTAAT